>JAVJIF010011718.1:0-114017 GCA_038442645.1 Agave tequilana | reverse complement strand
CTGTTTGACCTTCTTATTGAAGGCTTTTGAGATTCGAGACTGATATAGCTCAATATGTTGCTGCGCTTGTAGCCGCTCTCATCTAGGGCTTCGAGCTCTTGAAGACGCAACCGATCATTGTCTTCTGATGTGATTTTAGTGGTCAGGAGCTACTCGTAATGACGGCATCTGGATTTCCAATGGGATGACTGCTTCGCACCCATATACCAGGGAAAAAGGCGTATTACCTGTCGGTGTTCGAATCGTGGTCCGGTAGGCCCAAAGACAGTCGCCAAGCTTTTCGTCCCAATCCCGCTTATTCGAGGAGACGAACTTCTTGAGTAGCTTGATGATCGTCTTGTTGAATGCTTCCGCTAAGCCATTGGCGGCAGGATTGTAGGCGGTTGAAGCCACATTCTGAATTCGGTATTTATCGCAGAACTGATAGAATACTTGGCTTATGAATTGGGGACCGTTGTCGTGGATGATCCGCCTAGGAACACCGAATCGATGGATGACATGGTGTTTGATGAAGTTAACCACATTAGAGGTTTTGACTTCAGCTAATGGTGTAGCTTCTGTCCATTTTGAAAAGTAATCGGTATTGCGAGGATGAACCGGTGACCTTTTGTCGAAGAGGGGCTGATTGGTCCTACGACATCTATTCCCCATGCTTCAAATGGCCATGAAGCAACAGTCGGGTGGAGCAACTCCAAAGGCTGGTGTATGAAGTCTGCATGGATCTGGCATGCTTTACACCTTCGTGCATATTGGATGGCGTCGGCTATCATGGTTGGCTAATAGTATCCAAGCCTATGCAACCTGTCTTTGAGTTTCGGACCTGGCTGATGAGCTTCGCAAATGCCGTCGTGCGCTTTTTTAAGCGCTTCCTGTGCCTCTGAATGAGAAAGGCAACGGAGGATAACACCGTCATATGAACGACGGTAAAGTGTCTTCAAAGTTGGATCGTAGTAGAACCGGAGAGACCTTCGTTCTGACGGACGCCGCTTCTTTAGGATCGTCTGGAAGCAGACCGTGCAAAGCATAGTCGATGAGAGGAAAGCGCCAGTCTCTTGGTTCAAGATCCGTGGAGACATTATAAACTTCTCGAGTTCTTAGCATGTGCTTGGAGATACAAGATGTCGAGTTGCGACTGTGAGGTGATACTCGGTGTCGGCTGGCAAGGCTAGTGTCGTAGCTAATGCAGCAAGGGCGTCTGCCTTGGTATTTTGAGATCGAGACACGTGCCCAATATAGAAGCCTTCAAATAGGTTAGCCAATTCAATGGCTGTGTGGTAATAGGGTACCAAGTCTTCGTGGCGGACCTCGTATTCGCCTTTAACCTGATGATGATCAGTTTGAATCGCCATAGGTTTCAAGGTAGCGTACCCCCATTCCATGGCAAGCTGAAGGCCAATGAGCAGGGCATTTTATTCTGCTACATTGTTGGAGCATGATTCCGTCAGAGAAATGCTCTGGGAAGAACATGGTTCTGCGGGAGATAAAACAAACCCCCACTCCGGCGATAATCTTGCCTTTAGGGTCCATTCGCGATGCTCCATCGAAGAACATCAGCCACACTTCCTCTTCTGAGGTTGCATAAGACTCGAAGACTTCATCAGGGATATCTTCGTGAAGTTTTGAATGTTCCGGAACTGGATGAGCAGCCAAGAACTCTGCAAGGGCCTGGCCTTTAACCGCCTTCTGAGGGTGTGAAAATCATGTCGTATTGAGACAATAAAAGTGCCCACTTAGCCAATCTTGAATTCAATGATCCTGACTTCGTCATAAGAGGACGCAATGGGTTAACTGGGAGATGACATGTATGGTCTGGCCGACCAAATAATGTCGTGTCTTCTGAACAGCGAAGACGAGAGCTAAACACTCTTTCTCGATAGGATTGTAGCGAGATTCCGCTCCTATGAGAGTTCTGCTCAGATAATAAATGGCCTGCTCGTGGCCATTGTCGTCCTTTGAGCGAGGAGGGCACCGAGGGAGTAGTCCATAGCTTTTACATAAAGCAAGAATGGTTTCCCAGATGTAGGGGCCACTAAGACTGGAGCTTTGTGAGGTACCTCTTGATGTCTTCATAAGCTTCCTGACAAGCTTGATCTCATACGAAGGAAGCACCCTTTTTCATGAGTCGGTGAACGGTTGACAGCGGCCTGAGAGATTTGCAATGAATCTTCTGATATAAGCCAGCCTGCCTTGCAAGCCCCTGAGCTCTTTGAGGTTCCTTGGTGGATGCATGCTCTGGATGGCTTTGATTTTGTCTGGGTCAAGATGAATCCCTTTTGATGTGACAATAAACCCAAGGACTTGCCACTTGACACTCCCAAGAAGGATTTTGTCGGGTTCATTTCAGTTGATGAGCCCGCATTATGTCGAACATCGTTCTCAGGTCGCGAAGATGTTCATTCTTGTTGCGGTTTTTGACGGCAATGTCGTCGACATAGCACTCCACCGTTTTTCAAAGATGATCACGGAAGATTGTACTCATTGCCCGCTGGTAGGTTGCTCCGGCGTTCTTCAGTCCGAAGGGCATTACAGTATAGCAGTATACCCCAATGGTGTTCGAAACGAAGTATGCTTCTCGTCATCAGGATACATCTAATCTGGTTGTACCCTGAAAAGCCGTCCATGAAAGACATCCTTTCGAACCGCATGTGTTGTCAATCATGACGTCGGGATGGGCAGTGGGAATTCGTCTTAGGACAGGCCGGTGTTGAGATCACGATAGTTGATGCAGATCCGTATTTTCCCGTTCTTTTTTAGGACGGAGACAATGTTGGCTACCCAATCTGGATGTTGTTCCTCCCGGATGAAGCCACATGCAATGAGCTTGTGAACTTCGGCTTCAATAGCTTCCATAATGTTCGGGCGAAACTGACGTTGTTGCTGCTTGACTGGCTTGACGTCAGGTTTGATATTTAGACGGTGCATAGCGACCTGTGGATCAAGTCGGGCATTCTTCGTAGCTCCATGCGAAGACGTCTATATACTCTTTTATGAGCATTATCAATTCTTCTTTTTCTATAAGTGATAGGCTTTCACTTATAAAGATGGGTTTGGGATGATCTTGACTTCCCAGGTTGACCTGCATCACCTTGTCTTCAGTAGGTGGTTCGCGCAGTTCGAATCGCTTTTCCCACTGGAGGTTTAATTGCTGGGCCCATGGCTCCTCATCAATAGCTCCTGCGGGCTCCAATTGACTGCTTGAAGTCATATTGACAGTGAGGTCTTCGAACATTCCTCCTACACTGATATCCGAGTCCCACTCGGAGGATGAGGCCGAATGTGATAGAATTGATCACGTCCTTGGCTTGAACTGTTTTTGATGATGTGGGTGTAACATACCCTAACACCCTGTGTGTACTATCTATATAATTTGCAGGCTTCCCTTTTGGGGTAAAAGTACGCATCAAGTTGCGCCTTCCTTTTCTAAAGTTCAGGCCCATTCCATGCTTCAAGTTATATCCCATTTTCTCATAATGTGACGTGCTGGCTGCGCGTAATGGAAGAACTGTGGAGTATCTGAACCTGAACTTGAATCTGCAACTGTAGGTCCCGTGGTTGGGTTCTACCGAAGATTATCGGTAACTGACCTTCTTGGATGGCGGGATCACCAAAACGGCTCCTTCTGTGGATTCCATGGGCGTGCTGGCCGCACTCGGCTTATGTAAGGGCATGTGCAGAGAGCCATCCGTAATGAATTCAAACAGCCCAATACTCGCAGGATAATCGAAAGAAACATTATCATTAATTACCCATTCACCTTCATCCTCTGAAGGAGTATTACATTGGGGATTATTGAGACATACTATAATTGGTTCACCAATCAGAATGGCTGGCATGCCTGCTTCGGATTCTGAATCTGCTTCATTGCCACTTTCATCATCATTCGGCAATGGTTCTTTGGGTGTTTCACTGGCCTCTTGATACAGGAGAGCCTCAGTGAAGTAATTTTCTACCCCTTGAATGGTTTGCTTTTCAGCAAAGACAGTTCGTACTGTCGCGTCATCTTCGACATTTGAAGCATTGGTGCAGGGTGGAGGGAACGATCCAGTTGGCATGGATCCATGGTCGTCCTAGCAGCAGGTTATATGATGTGTCAGCGTCAATGACATAACATGTCACTTCTGACTTCAGGCTCCCGATTCTGCAACGGAGTCGAATTTTTCCCAGTGGATGACTACTCCCGGCGTTGAAACCGTATATTGTAGTAGTGGTTGCGGACAACCTGTACAGTGGTATGCCGAGAAAGTAAAGAAGCCTTTTGGGGATGATGCTGAGTGCGGACCCCGGGTCGACTTGTATTCTTTCAATGCATGTTGAACCGATATATCCGGTGTAGTACAGAGGTCGATCGTGCTTGTTGTCTTTGAGAAGCATATCTTCCACCGTGAATGTAATAGCAGGCACCTTGGATTGTGTATGATGACATTCTGGGCAAGGAGACTGAACGTCTTCGTTAGGGACCTCTGGTATGCATGTCCGGAATGATTCTGAATTAGCCAGCGCATCCCTGAGTGCTTCTCTCGTCTCTTTCGAGAGACGAAGGAGCTCGTGTATTATGATACGAGCCAGGATATTAGCTAGCTGGGCCAATATATCAAACTGAAAGGGCGTATCAAACCTTGTCCTGGTGGTTTCTTCAACACGTGGTCGAATCGTACCTCCTTAGGCTTCTCTTTTCCTTTGGTTGGGATTGGAGTGGATGCTGACATTGGTACTGACGTCGTTTGCCGTTGTATCTTGTCAGTAGACTTTTCATACTGCCTCAAGTATGATTTTCCGGATCGGGTGCCCGTCTGTTGAGGCGTATCGGCTTGCGCCGTGCAAGCAAGCTTTTCTCCTTCTGAATCACTGAGGGAAGCCGATGTAAGATTGCCGTCATCTGGCAGGATGGAGATGACATTGCAAGACTTGCCCTTTGAGCTGGGCTCTTTTGAATCCCGTTGTACGTCTTGGACGAGGTCTGAGTGTATCCACACGACTTCCCCTGTCTCCAATGTTAAGAGAACAAGACCCTTATTTTTTTGAGTTGTTGCTGAAGGATGTTTGACTTCCAACCGTGGCGCAGGGGCTGGATAGGTCCCGTCAGGAACTGTGACCTTTTGGGTGCTGCCGAACTCAAGAGTCACCATATTGGCAGTGACTTTCTTCTGCTCCGTCTTTAATGTCAGAACTCCGGCATCGATCAGGGCTGTATTCTATCCTTGAGGACATAAACACTTGTCAGTAGGATGGTAGATCATCCTGTGGTAGAGGCAGTATTTAGGGTCGTTTGTGCGCCCTATCTCATTGGGACGCCGAGCATCCAGCAGTTTCATTTTGTTCCCTTTGTGGAGCAGATAGAATATCGTGACCACCTGATCGTCTTTGAAGGAATACTGCTTTGGAGGGAACTTAGGCTCCTGATTGTTGAAGCCGCTCTTCTTGGCCTTCGACTGCACATCTCCGGATAACTCCACAGACATAGTCTCTTTGCCTTTAGCTTGAGAAGATTGCGGTAGGTCGCTACGCCCTTTATTGTTTGTCCCCCACTTGCCTCTAGGGGCAGATGGTTCGAACTTTTAGCCGACTTCTCGGCTATCTCTGCTTGTTCGACCCAACTCCTTCTAAGTGTGGGCTTTGACAGCCCCATGCGAACTTCCACCTGGTCTAAGAAGTTGTGTCTGCATGTCTGTAAGAGCATGGGTAATGGCATCCCTGCTGGACACATCAAGGATAAAATTTCTGAGCCGTTCAATGTAGTCACGGACAGATTCGCCCTTCTTCTGCACAGTGGAGAGGAGCTTGTCCATGGTCATTCGGTATCGTCCTCATAGAAACGAGAGAGGAACCGAGTTTCCAGGTCGATCCAAGAGTTGATAGAGCCTAGGGGAAGACTTCGGACCAGTCAAATGCCACCCCCTTAAGGTGCCTATGAACAGCCTAGCCATGATATCGTCATTGCTTATAACATTACCAGTCTGAGACCGAAAATAATAGATGTGCTGATTTGGCGAGCTCTTCCCATCATAGGCATGCAACGTTGGTGGTTTGAACTTCGGTGGATATGGCATAGAATCCCACTCCAGCGGATAAGGACGGACTGCCTCTACCTTCTTTAATTCATCCCTCTGAGCTAGGGATGCGATTTGAGCTTGGAGGCCCTTAAGGACTTCAGCATCTAAGGAAGGACCCTCCTTGGATTTCTTCAGCTTTGGCTGCTCATTGCTGAGGTATTCCTCCTCATCGTGATTGCTCCCGGCATCATTGTTATTCTGGTTACTGAGGATTTGAGCGAGCATCTGTTGAATGTTGTCCAGAGTTTCTTGCTGGGTTCTGGAAGTTTGCTCCTGAGCTTCCAGGCGCCGACGAAGGTCGTCGTTGACGTTATCAGCCATATTGACTGATGCTCTGTCTGTTCGCACCGAGCTAACTGTCGCCGAAGAGGCGTACCCACTATCTTCATCTTCTTCGTCCGATGATTGGAGTGATCTCCTGGGCTGTGACGAGGCTAGGGCGTCGAGGAAGAAGGCTGCTCGTAACTGTAGGGTATTGCCACCCTGGATCTGGTGTTTCGGAAGACACCTTCGTCATGCACCAAGACTTCGCCTAAGCTGGGCTGTAGTCTGGATCTGGGGACTCTCGTCCTCTTTCGGTCATGTTGACGGATGCGGAGGCTGGATCTCGTGAGGTGCTCCTTCTGCGATGCTTCATAGGGAGATGTACAGACAGTCGATCAAAGACCGTTCGTCGGCCTGGAGAAGTGGCAGGGATTGGTCCCAGCCGGCAATGGACTGAGTGGACAGTCACCAGCTGGCATCTCCTTTGTTGACAACAGGGGGAAGTAGTTCGAAAAGACACCGGCTTTCGCTTGTTCGCCAAGAATTCCCGCAAGTCAGGCCGATGGGAGCCTACATAATCCTGTGGAGAGGCCTTTCTAAAGCGTACATAGGACGATGTTCGTTCCTCTTGTCCCTGCGGAAGGGATTAGCACTGAATAGTACTTCAGTTCTAGCTTCGCCAACAGGTGCGAGCTTAATGTTTGACGAACTGGAGAGCGGAGCACGCTGTGGTTTTTACCCATTATGCCGCTGCAAAAGGGATTTGCCTTAGATAATACTCTGGCCCTAGCCTCGCGGCCATGGACGCAGTGAGTATGCTATGGTACAGTAGCTTCGCTCATAAGAATGGTGCTGGCACAAGGCATTGCTGCTCTTGAATTGGGCGACGGTATGATTGCCGTCTTGACTTTATGATTGGAGCAGACAGGATCTTGCCTTTTTCTTCGCGAGAGAGGTGCGGTTTAGGCGTAGCTACGCCTGAAGCTTCGGTTGGAGACTTCTGTTTAGGCTTCCATACCCGCCTTGACAGAGGAGACTTAGGTTCGCAAGGAACCTGATTAGCCACACGCGAGGCTGAGGGGTGTTGGCAGAATTCTGCTTCCGGTTTCTGCTTTGAAACCTTGGTCGTGGAAACCTTCCTATGCTTCCGTGCTCGAAGCATTGGGCCACCCCCAGAGAGGACTTCTTCAAATCTTCCTTGATCGAACTGAACCACCAAGTTCTCATAAGTAAAGGAGTCAGACTGCGGACGTGCTTCCTTGTTGCGCCAAATAACCGCAGTAGGTTCGCAGAGAACCTTTTCTGTCTCCGCAGAGACTTTCTTTGAAGATTTAGCCAGAAAGGCTCTGGCTGTACCGGCTTTTCTGAATTCAGAGTTAGACCCGAAGGTCTGTTCGTCGCATTGCAACACTTGATTCTCGGCGGTGGAGAATACAATCCCCAGCGGAGTCGCCATCTTGTTTTCCATTATGTTTGCAAAAGGGGAAAACTTACAAAAAAGGGTTTGAGGAGCTAAATTACAAGTATTCTTAAAAAGATTACAAGTACATATCCTCAGAGATTGTGGAGAAGTGTGCCGATAGGAGTCTGGTCAGCGCGCGACCACTTTGTCCCTTTGACGATGCGAGCGATGAGATTCCCTTCTCGCCTAGTTCCGGGAATCAGAGAATAGAAGGTTGGTAGAACCCTCTTTGCTTCTCAAAATCGCCTTCAATTCGGAATTCCTTCTCGCCTGGTTCGGAGATTCCTTGAGAGGAAGGACGACGTTAGGGTATCAACACCCTGGATAGAGAAAATAATTCTCTAAAAGATCTCTGAATTCGAGAGCACACGGTGCTTTTTGAAGAAGTCTCTGCTTATGGAGTCTTCTCAGAAAATCCGGCCTTCTACCTGCTCTTTTTTTTCTTGTGCCCCTGGTGGGCTATTTATAGGGAGAGCAAGGGTATAATCGTCCCTTGAAAATATAGAAACAGATTGAATCGAATCTGTTTGAATCCGGAAAGTAGCCTTGCTGCGAGGCTAAGATCAGCTTCTGCGAAGCTAGGATTGGCAGGTCGGTTGATCTTCTTGATCCTTTCCATATCGTTGGAGGATTTTCCCTGATCTTCTTACTCGTTTTAGGAGAGTCAAGAGATTGTGGCAATCAACTGCCAAATTAGATCTCTGATTTGATCTTGATTGGATTTGATCCGATTAGATCTGATCTCATCTGGAGATTTGATTGGTCAAAGGTTGGCCATAGCAGACCAATGGCGGAGCTGCCTGCATTGAGCTCGTAGCGGAGCTAGAGGCTGCTTCTAGCGAAGTCCGAAAGAAAGCCTTTGGCGGAGCTGGAAGTCCTCTGTGGCGAAGTTGCGAGTTAGCTTCCTGGCGAGGCTTTGGATGGCTTGAAATACACCTAGAGGGGGGTGAATAGGTGAAAGTGCTAATCTAGTGAACTTAATGCAAACTAAGTGTGCTAAATGCGGAAGCTAAAACAATCTTACAAGAACACTTAGTACAATCCAACAAGTGTTGCCGAATTCCCCTTGCGAGGCTCTGGACAAGCACCTCTTGATTCCCCTTGAATGGGTTGAGGTTGCTATATGAAGCTCTTGTTGGATGAGTATAAGTGTTGCACACACACAAGCAATCCAAGCATATACAATATATAACAATATGAATAATATGCAAGGTGCAAATGCAAGCAAGTATGAATATGCTCAATCCCACGCAAAAATATATGATGCAATGAATGAATGATGCTTGCACAAATATAAGAGAGTAGAGTTGAGAGTAATTGGATCAATCGCAAACACACAAATTTGTTTCGAGGTTCGAGCCCCTAGCTCTACTTCCCCGCCTACACCACCGTGTAGGATTTCTAATCCACTATAGGAGCCCCTAACTCCTCTCTCAACTTACAATGCCACCGAGGCAATACAACACACAATCCACCTCTACCGAAGAGGGATACGGCCCGTTGCCAACCACAACAAATGCCTCTCCTTAAGAGGCTCACAAACCAATCACCCGATCACCTCTACCGAAGAGGGATTCACAAATAAAAGGGTGTTTACAACAAGTGGTTCCAAACCACAAACTCTCTTTTCTTTCTCTTTTCTTTCTTTTCCACAAAAACAAAGATCCTAATAGTTTAGGATAGAAGATAGCTCAAGTGTGGAAACTAGGTGTTTTGGAAAACAAGCAACAAAGAAAAACACTTGGGAAATTTCTTGTAAAAGATAGAGAATGAATGCCAATACAAAAATCCCAAATTCCAATTTCTTTGATTTTTCCAAAACCCAAATCAATAAAGATGAGAAGTTAAAAGCACTAAAAACTCTTTTAAAACTCTTTTAAACTCTGCTGAAAACCAGAAATTTTTCTCTTAAAAACCTTAGCCAAAATCCCAAATGAATAGGGTATATATAGGCCAAACCAGAAAACTAGCCGTTAGGCTGATGTGGCAATTCTGACAGCCACCGGTCGACCGGCCCGGTCGACCGGCAACGGTCGAAAATATGACCGTTGGGGCTTCGGTCGACTGCCAGTCGACCGACCAACAAGGAGGAAACACAGTTTCCTTCTATCGGTCGACCGACCCAGTCGACCGAAAAGATACAGAGAGCAGACTCTCTATATCGGTCGACTGGGTCCGTGACCCGGTCGACCGACGGACATGCACAGCCTGTGCATATCCGGACACAGCAGCCGGTCGACTGTCCCGGTCGACCGGTCTGCCTGAAATACAGTTTTTCTGGGCAGATTTTTGAGATAGAAAATTTGTAAAAAATCTTTTAACACTTCTAAAAAATCCACAAAAATATGTTTTATCATTTTACTTGAAAACTAAACTTGTGATAAAAATTTCAAGACATATATCAATCATATCAATTCATTTTTGTGTCTTGCCAATTTTATCATAAATAAAACTTGTATTTTTATCAAACTAGATTTTTCCAAAACATGAATAGGAATGTCAAAATAAGTTTGTCTATAAGTTAAGCATGTATGTATAACTAGAAAACATCTACTATACATATAAATCATGAAAACTTGTTTTGATCCAACTATTCATAAAATCACACATTAAAACATAAAACGTGTGTGTTTGTGCACTTGAGCATATCAACTAAACTAAGCTTTACAAATGGATCTAAAACACACTAAACTAAACTAGGATACCTAAGTCTTCTCTTGATGATCTCCATCTTCAAGTAGACTTGCTCCCAAACGCGATCCACCGAGTGCAAAGGTATGATCTTTAAGCTTTGGCACCGGAATCACCATGATAAGCTTCCAAACACCTTGTTGAAGCTAATCACCAACACTAATATCCTGCTAATGATCTGAAACTTAGAAACACAAGAATATTAGTAAATATAACTACATGAGTTGATCATCATCAAAACTAGAGTGGAAGGCCATTGGGCCAACAATCTCCCCCTTTTTGATGATGACAAAACTCATGGAGTTATATATGCATGGATTAAAGTTAAGCTTCAAAGAAGCTCCCCCTTAACTCATGCATAAATAAAATAAAAAATATTAAACAATATAAACATGTTATAGCTCTAGATACCAATAAAGTAAGACAAACTCTAAGCTCTAGATACCAATAACATAAACAACACATTCTTAATAAAACTTATTAAAACAAATACATGCATATAAAAGCCAAAAGCCAAATTCTTCTCCCCCTTTTTGTCAATCATCAATAAAGGGGTAAAATTATAAAAACAAATTATTCTCCCCTTTTTTTTTTTTTTTTGTTCTAAATCAAGAACCAATAAAGGGTTAAACATCAAAAATTGATATCAATTAAAAATATGTCAATGAAGTGCATCTAGATACCAACAGAAATTCAACATGGATCAATAAATCGTATGTGAGATAGACATTCATGAAGAGGAAGACGTTAAGTTAGCTTCCCTACATATATGAATTACATGAAGAAAGGAAGACACGCCCTAATTCACATAACACAAAATACGTAATGCATAAAAAGAGATGTGAAGCTCTCCTTACACACGTGTATCTCATAAAGAAGAGTTGTCAAGCTCCTCAATATAGGATACACTCAACATGAATCTATACACATATAGGCAATGTAAGTCAAAACTATTGAAACTTTCATAAAAACAAAATTTTATGACATCATTAAAAATACTCAACATAAACATTTTGACATCATTAAGAGAAATATGTTCTTTTAAACACCTGATACCAATTTGAAAACTTTTGAGATCAATAATGTTAAAATATAGTTTCAATTTTAACATAAAGCAAGGGAGTGAGAGTCAAATCCCAATTGAAAAGACAACATCAAATTTTCTCCCCCTTTATGAAATACCAACTAAAATAATGCATAGTCTTGATACCAATTTAAAGTAATCAATTTAAACACAATTGAAACTCAAGCACTAGCATAAACAAAAATATATGTATGAAAATTAGATACCAATTGACATTGATATTCTTGAAAGAGTAAGCATACATATACAAAACTTATATGAGTATACAAGAAGATCAAAATTGACACCAATTGAAAGAGTTCAATGATACCAATTGAAATAACAAGCATGGTATATCTCATATTACAAAGAAGAATTCGAACTAGTTAAAAATGGAAAGTTTTGTAAACTAGTACGAAATCCTTCAAGCAAGGAATAAAACAAGATTATTTTTCATAGAAATGAAAATCACATAATAATCATTCACTCTAATCAATAAAGCACAACTCATGAGAAACAAAACATGAGTAAGGTAGTAATTACGTGTGTATAACTAACATGTGAAAATCAATTATGAAAAATATTTCATTAAGCTCTTTTAATTCCTTTAAACAATAATACTTATCTAAAACAAAAGATCATAGAACTACTTAATCTTTAAGGCATATGTATGTCTAGTATAAACTAAGGTATACATACATATCCAAAATACAAACGAGTCCACAAAGTATATGCATGAAGGCACGTGGCTCAAAAAGGTGTATATGTATAAGATTAGTTTGAACTAGAAAGACATATACATGAGGTTAAACTTATAATACATGAAACATGAAAAACTAAATTTTCATCCAAAATCAATTTCATTTCAAGGTTTATGTATGAATTGTCACTACACTAAGTATACATACATATCCCTAAACACAATTGAGTCCATAAATAGATTTTGCATTGAAGGCAAATGACTCAAGAGGTATACATGTATATCTTAATGTTTTGGCAAAATAAACATATACATGAAATAAAAACTCTTATAAATCCAAAAATATGAATACAAGTCTAAAAAGTATGGATCATCAAAACTAGACTATACTAGCACATCTAATGGGTACAAATATGCATTCAAGCTCAAACATATATAAAGATTAATTTGTTTCCCATTATATGTACAAGTATACAACTAGTCTTAATGAAAACTAACATCTAAACATGTAATCAAGTCATGAAGCATTAAAACAAACATGAATACCATATTTTTAAATAAAACACATATAAGATTCATCAAAAATTATTTTATTTGAATTCTAAAATACATAAACATGCAAATGGACATAACAAGTGCAAATGAACGAATCATCAAAACTTAGCTCATACGTGTGCATATAGTGAATACAAGTGAGCATGAAGAACAAGCATATAAGAAACAATTGTAGTTCACTATTTGCACAAGTATAATGCAAGTTTTGATAAAATCTACATTTAAACATGTTATCACCACATGAAACATTAAAACAATCATAAAAGAACATCATGATAAAACTAAAACATGATTACTATGTAAATTCACATGTATTAGATTCATGATGTACATTATAGCTAAACAAACGGTGAGAACACTAAATATGAATTCAAGTGAGCATATGTGTCTCAAATACTATACATGTATGTCATGGAACTAATAATCATGGAATTTACACACTAATCTAAAGACATCAAAATATGCTTAAACAAATGAGACATGCTATAAATAATGAATCATAAAAGCATGTAAACAAATAATATGAGAGTTAGAGATTTATACCAAACCGATGAGGGCACTTCTCTAATTCTCCAAAATAAGGTGGTCCTCCCACCCACTCTTCCCTTGAAAGTGATGCATCCATATGATTTCCTTTAAGTCCGGAACGCATCCACTCCAAGGTGTCAACACTCTCACGTCATGTGAGACCCCACACCTACATCAAAAATTGGAGGGGTGGTCTTTGGTACCCATTGTCTTTTGGGTCCATGGGGGTTAGTCCCTTCTCTAACCCAAACATATTTCTTTGCTAAATTTGGAGTATTTAATCTATCATAGCAAAATTTAGCAAGATGGCCTTTTCGACCACAATGTGTACAAGTGTACACATGAGCATACATAGTGTTAGGATGGTGTCTGTGAGGAGCATGTGTATGCCGTGGAGGGTGTGCATGCATGAAGGATGGAACTTGTTTCTTTCGAAGCAAAGTTTCCAACCGTGTATGATTCATGGCACATTGGCTCATAGTGGAGCCCAAACAATCTACTCTCTTCTTAAGCATGGATATATCATTGTTGATTGAAGAAGAGGTGTGGCATGCAATAGGTGAAGTGTGTGATACTACCCTAGCATGGCAAACATGAGAAGACATATCATTTTTCAAAGAATTATTTTTACTTAAACAAATTTCTAATTCTTTTGAAATGAAATCAATTTCTCTTTTTAAAGTCTCATTTTCTTTTAAAACAAATTCTACCTTTGAAGATAAAGTATCATTATTTTTCAAGGCATTTTCACAATTATTTTTAGACTTTAAAAAATCATTTTCTTTAAGTGCAAGACTTAGTTGAGATCTAAGTGAGTCACATTCACTAGAAACCTCATCCTTCTCTTGTAAAACATTATCAAGTCTAGAATGCAAACACTTGTTTTCATTTTCAATTCCTAGACTTTTCTTTTTCAAAATCTTATACTTTTCAATTAATTTTTCACACACAATAGAAAGTTCTTCATTTAAGGCATGGGAATCAATATTATCATCACATGAAGAACTAGCACTATCATCACAATCTAAGTGGGGTTCCGAATGTACCTCAAGGGAGTCATTCCCTTGGACCATGAAGCATTGAGAATCGGATTCTCCACTAGATTCCTCTTCCTTTTGGATTTGTTCTTGAAGCCCGGAGGTAGCGGTTGTGGTTGTCAATAAATTCCACACTACAAAAGCGGAATCAATATTAGAAACATGTAAAAGATAATCTTTAGGCAATGTGTTTCTAATAGCCTCTAGGGCTTGTGCATTGGCCCTTATATGAATGAGGTTACCAAGATAGCATTTCTTGGTAGCCGCAAGATAAACATGTAAACCTAGGGTTTGTAGGTAAATGGACATCCTAGTCTTCCAAACAAGAATGTTGGAAGCATCATACATAGGTGGGGTCATGAAGTCCATGGTAAACTATATGTGTGCAAATAAACAAATGCAAATGTAGATTAGCAAGCAAATGGATCACTCCTAGGATGTTAAGCCTAATATCAGGAGCACTAGCTCTGATACCAATTGAAATACACCTAGAGGGGGGGGTGAATAGGTGAAAGTGCTAATCTAGTGAACTTAATGCAAACTAAGTGTGCTAAATGCGGAAGCTAAAACAATCTTACAAGAACACTTAGTACAATCCAACAAGTGTTGCCGAATTCCCCTTGCGAGGCTCTGGACAAGCACCTCTTGATTCCCCTTGAATGGGTTGAGGTTGCTATATGAAGCTCTTGTTGGATGAGTATAAGTGTTGCACACACACAAGCAATCCAAGCATATACAATATATAACAATATGAATAATATGCAAGGTGCAAATGCAAGCAAGTATGAATATGCTCAATCCCACGCAAAAATATATGATGCAATGAATGAATGATGCTTGCACAAATATAAGAGAGTAGAGTTGAGAGTAATTGGATCAATCGCAAACACACAAATTTGTTTCGAGGTTCGAGCCCCTAGCTCTACTTCCCCGCCTACACCACCGTGTAGGATTTCTAATCCACTATAGGAGCCCCTAACTCCTCTCTCAACTTACAATGCCATCGAGGCAATACAACACACAATCCACCTCTACCGAAGAGGGATACGGCCCGTAGCCAACCACAACAAATGCCTCTCCTTAAGAAGCTCACAAACCAATCACCCGATCACCTCTACCGAAGAGGGATTCACAAATAAAAGGGTGTTTACAACAAGTGGTTCCAAAACCACAAACTCTCTTTTCTTTCTCTTTTCTTTCTTTTCCACAAAAACAAAGATCCTAATAGTTTAGGATAGAAGATAGCTCAAGTGTGGAAACTAGGTGTTTTGGAAAACAAGCAACAAAGAAAAACACTTGGGAAATTTCTTGTAAAAGATAGAGAATGAATGCCAATACAAAAATCCCAAATTCCAATTTCTTTGATTTTTCCAAAACCCAAATCAATAAAGATGAGAAGTTAAAAGCACTAAAAACTCTTTTTAAAACTCTTTTAAACTCTGCTGAAAACCAGAAATTTTTTCTCTAAAAACCTTAGCCAAAATCCCAAATGAATAGGGTATATATAGGCCAAACCAGAAAACTAGCCGTTAGGCTGATGTGGCAATTCTGACAGCCACCGGTCGACCGGCCCGGTCGACCGGCAACGGTCGAAAATATGACCGTTGGGGCTTCGGTCGACTGCCAGTCGACCGACCAACAAGGAGGAAACACAGTTTCCTTCTATCGGTCGACCGACCCAGTCGACCGAAAAGATACAGAGAGCAGACTCTCTATATCGGTCGACTGGGTCCGTGACCCGGTCGACCGACGGACATGCACAGCCTGTGCATATCCGGACACAGCAGCCGGTCGACTGTCCCGGTCGACCGGTCTGCCTGAAATACAGTTTTTCTGGGCAGATTTTTGAGATAGAAAATTTGTAAAAAATCTTTTAACACTTCTAAAAAATCCACAAAAATATGTTTTATCATTTTACTTGAAAACTAAACTTGTGATAAAAATTTCAAGACATATATCAATCATATCAATTCATTTTTGTGTCTTGCCAATTTTATCATAAATAAAACTTGTATTTTTATCAAACTAGATTTTTCCAAAACATGAATAGGAATGTCAAAATAAGTTTGTCTATAAGTTAAGCATGTATGTATAACTAGAAAACATCTACTATACATATAAATCATGAAAACTTGTTTTGATCCAACTATTCATAAAATCACACATTAAAACATAAAACGTGTGTGTTTGTGCACTTGAGCATATCAACTAAACTAAGCTTTACAAATGGATCTAAAACACACTAAACTAAACTAGGATACCTAAGTCTTCTCTTGATGATCTCCATCTTCAAGTAGACTTGCTCCCAAACGCGATCCACCGAGTGCAAAGGTATGATCTTTAAGCTTTGGCACCGGAATCACCATGATAAGCTTCCAAACACCTTGTTGAAGCTAATCACCAACACTAATATCCTGCTAATGATCTGAAACTTAGAAACACAAGAATATTAGTAAATATAACTACATGAGTTGATCATCATCAAAACTAGAGTGGAAGGCCATTGGGCCAACATGGCTTCGAGGCGAAGTCGAGTGATATTAGCCTCTCAGGCGAGGCTATCCCTTTGGGCTCATGTAATGCTAAGTGCTAGTATTTTACACCTGCTGAGGTTTATTTAGAGGCAATCCGGGTTCACTGTCTGCTTGCTGGATCAGTGGAGTCCAAGTTGCTTCCTTGTCCCTCGGAGATGGGTGAAAACTGGTCTTCACTCGTCTGTCACTTGTCTTTTGTAAATGTCAACAAGTTTAGACATTGTTCGGACTAATAAGAATCTTGTCTTTTTTTAAGTGTCAACAACCATCACATGTATGCCCATGTGTACACATGTACACATTGTGGTCGAAAAGGCCACCTTGCTAGATTTTGCTATGATCGTTTACATATTGAAATTTAGCAAATAATCTTGTTTGGGTTAGGAAAGATACTAACCCCCTATGGACCCAAAAGAAAATGGGTACCAAAGACCACCCCTAAAATATTTGATGTAGGTGTGGGCTCTCGCATCACGTGAGAGTAGCGGTGCCTTGGAGTGGATGTGTTCCGTGCTTAAAGAAAACAATTTGGATGCATCACTTTCAAGGGGAGTTTGGTGGGGAGAGCCACCATGGTTTGGAGAACTAGAGAGGTGCCTTCATCGGTTTTGGTATCAATCTCTAACTCCCATTTATATTTGCATGCTTATTATGTTTTTCATGTCGTTGATTTATAGCATGTCATGTTTTAAAGCTCGTTATGATTATGCCATGTGATTTAGATTAGCGATATACATGTTTAGTTATTTGAGACACCCATGGACCTATCTTTGTGTTCTCACTTTGTTTTTAAACTAATATGTATGTCCTAGATCTAATGCACATGCATACACATAATGAACATATGTGTGTTTATGATTTTTGTTTTGATGCTTCATGTTTTGATTAGTATGTTAAATGACATGTATTAGACCATGTATAGCTTTTGAGATCACTCATGTTTATATGGACCCATATGTTGTGTTCTCACCATTTGTTTAGCTATTATGCACATCATACCTCTAATAGCATGTGGATTTACATAATGATCGTTTTATGCTTGTGATGTTGATTTATATCCCGTTTTATGCTTAATGATTTGATTACTTGTCTAGATGTTAGTTTTCATTAAGACTAGAATTTATACTTGTACATGTAGTGGGACACAAATAAATCTTTATATATGTTTGTGCTTGGATGCTTATTTGTACCCATTAGATGTGCTAGTATAGTCTAGTTTTGATGATTCATGCATTCTAACTTGTATTCCCTATTTTGGACATATTTTATGATCATGTGTTTTTGCTTCATGTATACGTCTATTTTGCCAAACTTTAAGATATACATGTATACTGTTGGCCCAAAGGCCTTCCACCCTAGTTTTGATGATGATTAACTCATGTAGTTATGTTTACTAATAATCTTGTGATTGTTTAAGTTTCAGATCTTTAACCAAGATATTAGTTGGTGATTAGCTTCAACAAGGAGTTTAGAAGCTTTTCATGGTGATTCCGGTGCCAAAACTTAAAGATCATTCCTTTGAACTCGGTGGATCATGTTTTGGAGCAAGTCAACTTGAAGATGAAGATCATCAAGAAGACTTAGGTATCCATAGTTTAGATAGTGTGTTTTAGATCCATTTGTAAAGCTTAGTATAGTTGATATGCTCAAGTGCACAAACACACACGTTTCATGTTTTGGATTTGGTTTTCATGAATAGTAGATCAAAACAAGTTTACTTTATTTCTATGTATATTAGATATGTTCTAGATATACATACATGCTTTAAACTTGCTAGACAAACTTATTTTGACTATCTTATTCATGTATTGAAAAATCAAGTTTGATAAAAATACAAGTTTTGTTTTTGATAAAATTTGCAAGACTCAAAAATGAATTGATATGATTGATATATGTCTTGAAATTTTTATCACATGTTTGTGTTTCAATACAAAATGTTAAAACAGTTTTGTGAATTTTTAGAAGTGTTAAAAGATTTTTCAAAATATTTTAAAACTGTTTTTCTGACCCAGTTTTCTGTTCCAGGCTTCAACCAGTCGACTAAGTCAGCTTATTAGTCGACTTGGGCTGAAGTCGGTCGACTGGGCCGGTCGACTGACGTGCACAAATCTGTGCACGTTTGGCAGCTTTGGGACGGTCGACCCGGACGGTCGGCCGGTCTGAGAGCATAGCTCTCTGTTTGTTTGGGTCGACCGTGCGGTCGACTGTGGTTGCCCAACGATCACATTTCTGACCGTTGGCGGTCGACCGGACCGGTCGATCGTCAGCCTGTCGGCTGCCACATCAGCCTAACGGCTAGTTTTCTGATGGGCCTATAAACACCCCATCTCTTTGGGTTTTTGGCCAAGGTTTTTACAGAGAAAAAATCCCAGTTTTTTCAGAGTTTAAAACAAGTTTTTAAAAGAGTTTTTGAGCTTTAAACTTCTCATCTTTATTGTTTTGGGTTTTTGGAAAATCAAAGAAAACTAGGGTTTTGGGAGATTGTATTGATTTTCATTTTCTATCATTTACAAGAGATTTCCCTAGTAGTTTTTCTTTGTTGCTTGTTTCCAAAAACACCTTGTTTCCACACTTGAGCTATCACCTATCCTATTCTATTAGGATCATTTGTTTTGTGAAAAAAGAGAAAAGAAAAGAGAGATTGTTTGTGGTTGAAAGAAACCACTAGTTGTACACCCTTGTTCCTTTTGTATCCCTCTTAGGTAGAGGTGATCGGGTGATTGGTTTGCTCCTCTAGTGAGAGGTGAAGTTTGGTTTGTAAACCCTCTTCGGTAGAGGTGTTGGTTGTTGTTGGTGTTTGGCTACGGGCCTACCCCTTGGTTGTGAGGTGGTTGTTTGAGAGAGGAGTTCGGTACTCCCGTGTTGTAAAAATCCTTCTCGGTGAAGGTTCCCTCGGTGGGAGTCCTCGGTGGACAGTATAGTGGATTGGAAATCCTACACGGTGGTGTAGGCGGGGATGTAGAGCAAGGGTGCTCGAACCTCGAAATATATCATTGTGTTTGCGTTTGATCCACTTGTCTCTAAACTCTCTCTCATTTATTTGTGCAAAGCATCATACTTCATTCATATCATATTTGTTTGTGTTGAGCATAATTCATATTGTCATATCATATCTATTTACTTGTGTTGTGCCTTGCATGATATATCATCTTATATGCTTGGTTGTTTGTGTGTGCCTCACTTGTACTTAATCAACAAGAGCTTCACATAGCACCTCAACCCATTCAAGGGGAATCAAGAGGAGTTAGTCCAGAGCCCTTCACGGGGAATTCGGCTACACTTGTTGATTGTACTAAGTGTGTTGCAATATTTGCATTAGCTTCCGCATTTAGCGCACTTAGTTTTGCAATTAGTTCTAGATTAGCACTTACACCTATTCACCCCCCTCTAGGTGTTTTTCATATACCTCTTGAGTCATTTGCTTTTCATGCAAATCTTTATTATAGACTCAATTGTGTTTAGGGATATGTATGTGTTGGCCCGAAGGCCCATCACTCTAGTTTTGATGATGATTAACTCATGTAGTTATAGTACTAATGATCTTGTGTTTAATTAGTGACAGATTTATGATCAAGGTCTTAGTAGGTGCATAGCTTCAACAAAGGATTTAAAGTCAAGTTTTGGAGCTAGCACGGTTTGATCCAAGAGCCATTTGATCGTGTTTGGACCAAGTCAAGAAGATGAGAAGGCTTCAAGTGAAGACTTGAGTCTAGGTTTGTTTTTGTAAGATTTTGTTTTAGATAAAATGTAAAGGATAGAGTAGTTGGTGGATTGCTCAAGTTCATATACACACACACTCTTGATAGTTTTGTTTTTACAAAAGATTTTCTATTTTAGAAAATACATGTTTGGTTTTTGGTATTTCTTATATACATGTTTTTAACCAAAACCAAGTTTAATGCTTAATGTCAAAAACATAGATATTTCACCATGTTTGTGTAGTGGATCATATCCATACACACTATGCTTTAAAAGTAGTTTAAATATCTTATTTTTGTATTTGGAGAAGTTTTGGAAAAACAAGTTTTGAAAAATCAAGTTTGGAAAAATACCGTTTTTTTTGAACCAATTTTTCCAACTTACAAAAATAGTCCAAATCATTTATAACATGCCTTGATTTTGTGCAAGCATGTTTGTTTATCAAAGTATATTGGTAAAACTATTTTTGTAGATTTTTCAGTATTTTATGGGATTTTTATGTGAGCCAAAAGACCAAGTTTTTAATCCCTAGTTCAGACCTGACCTGGCTTCAGCCGGTCGACCGACGTGCACAGACGTGCACGCCAGTTCTGCAGGATGGCCGGCCGACCGACCCGGTCGACCGTCCAGAGAGCTCTGCTCTCTGGAAAGGCCCCGGCCGACCGCGCGCGGTCGACCGGACAGAGAGATTGCTCTCTGTATCCTGGCTCGGTCGACCGACCGGTCAACCGATGGCTCAAACGGTCTGAAATATGACCGTTGGCCGGTCGGCCGGACGGTCGACCGACAGGCCTGACAGAACCCCAACGGCTAGTTTTTCTGAGCCTATAAATTTGGGGGTTTGGGCATTGTTTTTCTACAAGATTTTCAAGTGGGTTTTCACCAGTTTTTCCTGAACTATTTAGAGGTTTTCCTCCACTTGATTTAGAGCAAATATTTCCAATCAAAAGGAGAGTTTATCAAGAGTGTTTTAAAAGAGATTTCTTTGAGTTTTCCTCCACCATTCTCATCCTTGTTTTCTCACACAACACTTGAGCTATCCATTGCTATATCTACCTATAGGAGTTTGTTGTGAGAGGATTTTAGGTGATCAAGAGTTGTGATCACCAAAGTTCATCTTTGCTCTTTGAGGAGGCGGACGTGTGTGTTCGCATTGTTTCGGGTCCTAGTGGGGACTCGGTGTTTCGGGTTCGGGTGCGAACTCTTTGTTTGAGGTGCGGCCTCGGCGAGCCGGTGGGCTTGCGGTGTGTACGGGCTAGAGAGTCCGAGAGTTGTAGGTGTTGCGGCACCGAGTGATCCGGTGGGATCGATTATAGTGAAAATCTTTCGTGTGTCGAAGGCGGGGATGTAGAGCAAGTGTGCTCGAACCTCGAAACAAATCCCTTGTGTTTACGATTGCTCACTCTCTCTCTTTGTCTCTTGTTTATATCTTGCATGCTATTGTTGTGCTTATCCTTACATGCTTGATATTCATTGTGTGCTTAATTGTTATATTGCTTGGGATTGTTTGCTAACACTTGTATTTAACCAAGAGAGCCAACGCAGCACCTCAACCCTTATCTAGGGGAATCTAGAGGAGTTTGTCCAGAGCCCTTCACGGGGAATTCGGCAACACTCTTGTGTTATACATGGTGTTTAGTTTAAATAGTTTGTTTAGATCATAATAGTTTTTACTTCCGCATTATTTGGCATTAAGTGACCATTAGATTAGCCATCACCTATTCACCCCCCCTCTAGGTGATCCTTCAGTATGTATACTTTTTGTGTTGACAAAACATACATATGCCTTGAAGTATAATTTGTTTTATTGAAAAACTTTAGATTTTCATGTTTCATGTTTAAAGGAATTTAAATCGAGCTTAATTGAATATTTTCATGATGATATGTGTCACATAACACTTGTTCACTCACTTTACTAGAGTTTCTCATGACTTTGTTTTCATGAGTATGATATGGGCTTTATGGATTTTGAGTGTCTAGTGATCTTATGAATTACATGTGTTTCATGAAAAACAACTTTGTCTTATTCCTTACTTGAAGGATTTCGTACTAGTTAACAAACTTTTCCATAACTAGTTCGTGTTCTTCACTTTGGTAGAGTTTTTCAAACAAGCTATATTTTCTAACCTATTTTTGGATACCCTACCTTCAAGGGTGGTTGGTTGGGAGACCATGCCATGTATACCCTTCTTGAATATCTTTTAAACATGTGCATGAGTTGGATGGTAGTTATATGATGTATACACTTGATCATTATTGTTGTTTCAATTGGTATCATTGAAATTCTTTCAATTGGTATCAATATTGACATTTTTGTATACTCATATATTTTTTTGTATATGTATGCTTGCACTTCAAAGAATATCAATTTCAATTGGTATCTAATTTTTCATACATATATATGTTTTTATTTGTGCTTATTATATTCATATATCTTAGAGCACAAATTTTGATCATGATAAAGCTTGTTATTATAATGACTATCTTGTTTCAATTGACTAGTTTTCAATTGGTATCCATATACAAGCTTTGCATGTTTTTATTTGGTAATTCATAAAGAGGGAGAAAAATTGTATTTCATCTTTCAATTGGTATTTGATTTTCACTCACATACTTTATGATTGAAAATTTCAATTTGGTATTATATGCTCAAAATGAAAAATATTTACAATTGGTATCAAAATCCTTGTTTAGAAATTCAAAATTTGTTATGTTTAATTTCAATTGGTATCAAGATTGTTTTCTTATAATTGGTATCAATGTTTTTATGTTTCCTTTCAATTGGTATCAAGATGCTCTACTTTGACAAATTTTTTAATTGATTGATTGTCACCCCTTATTTACATCATTTGTGCTTTAGACAAAAAGGGGAGAACATTGTTTTATTGCTTTTAAAACCCTTTATTGTTTCTTTATTTTGAACGAAAAGGGGAGAAGAATGTTTTTGTTTTTACTTGGACCCCTTTGTTGATGATTGACAAAAAGGGGAAGAAGTATTTGAGTTTATATGCATGTTTTATATGCATGTTTTGTTTATTAGTTTGTCGTTTAATTATTTAATTAAAGTTTAATTGTTTAATTAGTATCAAGAGAATTATTTAAGAACATGTTTTGTTTGGTATCAAGAGTTTATTGGTATCAAGAGTTTATTGTTATCAAGAGCACGTTTTATCCAATGATGCATTTCATATGTTTGGTATCTAGAGCATGTTTTGTTTTTGAACATTTCATTGGGTATCTAGAGCCTTTTATTATTTTTGCATTGTCATTCATTGCATATTTATGTTTATTTGTTTATGCATGAGTTAAGGGGGAGCTTCCTTGAAGCTTAACTTTAATCCATGCATATATAACTCCATGAGTTTTGTCATCATCAAAAAGGGGGAGATTGTTGGCCCAGAGGCCTTCCACTCTAGTTTTGATGATGATTAACTCATGTAGTTATGTGTACTAATAATCTTGTGATTTTAATTTCAGATCATTAATCAAGTTATTAGTAGGTGATTAGCTTCAACAAGATGATTTGAAAGCTTTCACATGTTGATTCAAGAGCCCGAGCGTCAAAGATCATATATAGCACTTGCTCGGTGGATCAAAGAGTTTGGATCGAGTCGGCTTGGAGATTGCATTCTACAAGAAGACATCGGTACATAGTTTATTTTGTGTTTAGATCCAAATTGTAAAGATTAGAATAGTATGATATGCTCAAGTTCACAACACACACGTTTCATGTTTTGAATATTGGTTTTCGGTTTTTCCGTTTTTGGTTTAACTGATCTTGGTTTGCAGAATAGATAGATTCAGAACAAGTTTACATGGTTTAATATATATTAGATTTGCTCTATATACATGCATGCTTAAACTCTTAAACAAACTTAGCTTGATAGTCTATTTCATGTGTTTTATGTTTTGGTGATTCTAACAAAACATAT
This sequence comes from Agave tequilana, assembly GCA_038442645.1. Lineage (NCBI taxonomy): Eukaryota > Viridiplantae > Streptophyta > Magnoliopsida > Asparagales > Asparagaceae > Agave > Agave tequilana. The sequence goes on along the minus strand of JAVJIF010011718.1, from coordinate 89,502 downwards.
TTTTGGAATTAAAGTCAAAAACATGGATATATATATGTTTCATTTATATAGGATTATATCCATATACATCATGCCTAAATGTTGTTTAATATCATGTTTTTGTATTTGGATAAGTTTTGGACAAAATGTATTTTCAATTCAAAAATCCAAGTTTTAGAAAATACAGTTTTTGGTTTTTGGCAAAATTTCTATAACACAAAAATAGTTCAAAATGTTTGAGATTTGTGTTAAACTTTTTAACACAAGTTTGTATTTCAATGAAAAATGAGAAAACTATTTTTGTGGAATTTTAGAGATTTTATGGGAATTTTAAGTCTTTAAAAACTAAGTTTTTTCCCAGAACTACAGCTGCCAGGCTAGGACGGTCGACCGTAGCGGTCGACCGACGTGTACGGATACGTGCACGCTGGCTACCCCTTGAGCCGGTCGACCGCACGGTCGACCGACTGAGAGCAGGTTGCTCTCTGTTTGCCCTCGGCCGACCGAGCGGTCGACCGGACAGAAAGCGTTGCTCTCTGTATCTGGGACGGTCGACCGTACGGTCAACCGGTTGCTGCCAACGGTCAAAATATGGCCGTTGGACGGTCGACCGACCGGTCGACCGGTAGTTCATTTTTGGCAGGATCTGCTGCCAACGGTTAGTTTTCCAAATGGCCTATAAATACCCCATTGAAAAGAGTTTTTCTCTAAGATTTTTTGTGCGAATTTTTCCTGACTCTCTAGTGTTTTCACAGCAATCAAAAGAAGTTTTTGGGCTTTAAATTGAACAATCTATTTGGTGTTTTTGTTAGGGTTTGGAAAATCAAAGAAAAGGGTTTTGGAAAAAGTGTTTGATTCATCTTCTTTATCTTGATTTCTTGTTTTTCCCAAGGATTTCTTTGAGTTTTTTATTTTCATTCCTTTGGTTTTCTCCACACTTGAGCTACATCTACTATCTTATTCTATAGGATCTTTGTGTGGGAAAGAAATTGTTTGTGGTCGTTGTTTAGACCACCAAGTTGAAAACCCTATCTTTGTTTGGCTTTGTGCCTTTCCCTCATTGTGTTGAAAAGGTTGTGCATTTGGGTTGTATCCCTCAAGTGGTGAGGTGATCCTTGTGTTGCTTTGTGCTAATCCCTCAAGTTGTAAGGTGATTGTTTGTTGGCTTGGAGTTGTGCCTCAAGGAGGAGGTTGTGTTTGTAAGGAGAGGAGTTGGGTACTCCTTGTAATTGTTATTGCCCCAAATTCTCGGTGGAGGTTCCCTTTGTGGGAGTCCTTTGTGGATAAGCTAGTGGACTTAAAATCCTTCTATGTGAAGGCAGGGATGTAGAGCTGAGTGCTCGAACCTCGAAACATATCTTGTTGTTTGCGCTTGATCCCTTGGCTCTTACTCTCTCTCTTTACTTTGTGCCTTGCATCTATTCATATTGTTCATTCATAATTATTTGCTTGGCTTGTTTTAGTGTGCATCTCTTGTCAATTGCAATTAGTTTTTAAATTCCGCATTAAGTTCATTAGATTAGCATTATCATCTATTCACCCCCCCCCTCTAGGTGATTTTCAAGAGAGAGTGTGTGTAAAAGTTGTATTTGAAGGGTGACAAGCTAATACAAGTAATTACTTCTCTTTCTTCTTTCCATTTGCTTGTTATTTTCATTTGCTTCTATCTCTTTGTTTTAGTGTAACTCCCTTTCTCTTTACTTCTTTTCTTTTGTTGTTTCTTGTACGACCATGTCTAACTAACTCTTCCATTGTATGGCTAACTAACTACTAACCCACTAATCTCTAACAACTTGATTTATAAACCCAAATGAGTCAATAGTGTCAAATAAGCCTTGTGCAAACGAGAGCTATGATATCTTAAGACGAGGGTTCTAACTCTAACTTACATACAAGTATTCACTTTCTTATATTTCATACTTAACGGATTTTTGATGATCTATGGATTGTATACTTTACTTGTTTTTGTAAGTTAGAGATTTTCCTTTTAACTTTGCCGATATCATTAGTGCACTTGTGTCTTCCCTTATTCTCGCCTTCTATTGGATCTTAATAAGGGAATGTCCAAGTTTTGCCGTCTGAAGCTAAGTTAAAGGAAGGACTTTCATTCGGTCCCAACGTGAATAGTTCCTATGCATAAAGGTTATACTTGCCTATGATCCATCGTGAGGTTACATCTTCAAGAAATTAGGGATTAGTGGGAGCATTTAGTAGAAAGTTAGCCATGTGTTTTTACCATCTAGAAAAATCACTTTTACAAATCACCAAATCATTATAAAACAATTTTTGAAGCCAACTTGTTTTCATTTTCAAATTCTTTATTTGAAACAAAGAACTTTCTCTTTTCTTAAACAAAGAAGCGCATCAAGCTTTCATCGCTTTCTGTCCTTGTGGATATGACCCGTATAGCCACTTTGCTAGTACGGAAGAATCGCAAAAGCAGTAACATTGACCCACATTCCTTCACTTATTTTTGTGCTTGCTTTTTGCCGATCATAGATGAAGCTTCAGAGATGAAGAACGGACAGATTTGCACAGTTGGTGCACAGGCTAGTCGACCAATAAAGAATTAGTCAACTAATGACATCTCAAGAGTTGATTAATGGTGCAAATAGAAAGTGGGGACATCTCAGTAGTCAACTGTATAGTCGACTAATGAGCAGAACTAGCTGACTAATAATTTGAATTTGCCAACTAATGGCGTTGTTGGCAGTTTTCTTTTGGGTTTCTGATTGCACTTTGAGTTGAGCTCAAGTTTTCTTCTTTTCTGAGACGGTGTTATTCGTATTGTTAGAGTTTGCATAGGATTAGGATGATCCTATGGCTATATGAAAAAAACCTTTGAGGGTGGCCTTCAAAGATGTTAAGAACAAAAGAAATTTATGAGAGATTCATGAGAAAAGTTTTAACCATAAGGTTTCGCTATTTTAAGTGGCCATCAAAGGGCTTCTAATCTTCTTAGTGAGAGGTGTGAATATTTCTCGTTGTACTCCTCAAAAATTTTAATAAAATTTCTCCCTCTTTTTCGTGAAAGTACACACGATCTGATTGATCGGTGGAACTACAATAAATTGTGTGTTGCCTTTCTTTACTTGAAAATATCTCATCTCTTTTTCTCGTTGCTCAACGATCTTGCTTTCTGCTGCACCGATCCGCAACAGTTGGTATCAAAACATACAGTTCATTGCTAAACGATTAACCCTCAACACCCTCACTATAAATACCTTAGAGACTCATAATGAACTTACGTTCTACAAAACCCTAATCTCCACCATATTTACTATCATCTTTTCTACGGAGTCTTACTTAGGCATCATAGAGGATTTGATTGAGTCCAAATCCTGACCTCCATGACAATTCTTAGTGCATGCAGGTCACATTCAAAGAAGGGTTGGCAGTCACCTAGCCTTTACCTAGTTACCTAAACAACCATTTTTTGCAAAAATAGTTGGCATTGTCCATGCAAACATAAATAATTGCCACTGTATATTCGAACGTCGACACCACCCAAGATTATGACATGAAGTCAAGCAACGAACCGAGGGCACCTCAATCAAGAGTGAGCTGATTACGAGATCACTTCTAGAGATACCACTCTTCCAAGTGGCATCATGGTCCTAAATAATGGAAGCTTGCAGCTAGCTCTCAAGCATGAGAGCGCCTTATGTGAAACATATCCATCTCGAGAGCCAAAATTAGCGTCACAGGGGCCTATTGTGTCTTTTTGCACCGGTGGGGTGGCCAGGCTCATTGCGCGCCTTTGCGCCATTGGGGATCTACATCGTCGAACATCACCCACACACGCGACTAAGTTCGAGACATGGTTCTGATACTACTTGAAGGACTTGGGGCAACATCCCAAAAGACTAGCCTTCTAGGTGGAGTTGCCTAAATACTTATATACTCAAGATCATTCCGACGTCTAGCCGATATGGGACTATTTGTTCGACCCAAATCCCAACATTCTTTTCGAGCAATCCTTCGAGTAGCTCTTGTCTTGGATAAGTCGTTGCAGTCTTATACTTATTAAGTAACTACATGATAGTAACTTATATGCATAGTGAGATTTTATTGGCTTTATAAAAATATATGAAACACAAGCTCATCGTTGAGCTTTACACGCTGTACATGATAATAGTTTAAGTACAAAAGGAATTGACTGTAACAGTTTCCTTTAATTCATCTTGGGAAGAAAATGGGTGGTTGCCATATCAGCAATGGCGGATGTCATTCTGTTGGAGATATATTAAAAGTCTTAACTTTTTTGTACTAGAATTAAATACGAGATTTAATATTATTTTTATTTTATGAGAATCTGTATGACAAATGATTGTACTATATACATGTGTGCTTTGTATTCTCCATTGTAGATTATCTGGTGTGTAGAGTTCAGCTTACACACAAAAGATCAGATCATCGAATCCCTATAAAACATAAGTTAGGTTCACAATCTTAGATGGAGTTGGATACACTATTCGTAGGATTGTAATGCAATCATCTGGAATAGTTTATCTTGACTATGGGAGGCTGTTTGATGTATCGAACTATTGCATTAGTGAATTATATGTGTATTGGACAAGACCAAGTTGAGGTAATTTTCTATATACCGATTATATTATAAAATTAACACCTCATGATTATTATGAGTGCTTAAGCTCTGAATCTCAAAATGTTCAATGGACATGTGCATATTATATTTGACACTTTGATTCATTAAGAAGTCTGATTCTTTTACAAGTGAATATGTAACACCCCGTTCCTAGAATACGTACTTAGATACGTATTCTAATTTTTCTATCATATTTCTTTGATTTAGTTTTATATTTATTTTTAATTTATGATTATTGGTGTGATTGTTTTATATTGAATCTGGATTCGGAACTCGGAGTCAGCCCTAGTCTGAACCGGGGACCCGATCCAGATACGTTTCCCGACTTTTTTGACCGTATTATTTCAATTTTCTTTCAGTATTTTGTTTTCGGGTTGTGATTCCTTATATTATTTGGTATCGGATCTGGATTCTCGGTCCTGGAGTCAGTCCTGACTGGACCGGGAACCCGATACCGGCATATTACCCGATTTGACCTTTCATATAGACCGATTTCAGTTTCAAACATTGTTTTCTAATATTTTAGATTTTTCATGATTTTCTGAAGTTTTTCAGAATTATTTTGCAAAATCTTCAAAACCGGTGTCGATTGGCATCGCTGACTGATTCTCGGATTTTTAGTTTTCAAATGGAGTTTGAAAAACACCTAGAGGGGGAGTGAATAGGTGTAAATGCTAATCTAGAACTAAATGCAAAACTAAGTGCGCTAAATGCGGAAGCTTAAAACAATTCTAGCAACACACTTAATACAATCAACAAGTGTAGCCGAATTCCCCGTGAAGGGCTCTGAACTAACTCCTCTTGATTCCCCTAAATATGAGTTGAGGTGCTATGTGAAGCTCTTGTTGATTAAGTACAAGTGAGGCACACACACAAGCAAGCCAAGCATATAATGGATATACAACAATATGAAAGATGCAAGGCAACACAAGCAATATGATATAAATGATATGGCAATAAGAATGATGCTATGCACAAATAAGAGAGAGTTAGAGAGATAAGTGGATCAAACGCAAAGGCCAAGATATGTTTCGAGGTTCGAGCACCTTGCTCTACATCCCCGCCTACACCACCGTGTAGGATTTCCAATCCACTATAACGTCCACCGAGTACTCCCACCGAGGGAACCTTCACCGAGAAGGATTTGTTACAACACAAGGAGTACCGAACTCCTCTCTCAATACAAACACCACCTCACAACCGAGGGGTAGGCCCGTAGCCAAATACAACAACCAACGCCTCTACCGAAGAGGGTTACAACCCAAACTCCACCTCTCACTAAAGGGAGTAAACCAATCACCCGATCACCTCTACCAAAGAGGGATACAAAGAGAATAAGGGTGTTTACAACAAGTGGTTCCAAAGACCACAAACAATCTCTCTTTCTTTTCTCTTTTTCCACAAAACAAATGATCCTAATAGAATAGGATAGGTGATAGCTCAAGTGTGGAATCAAAGTGTTTTTGGAAACAAGCAACAAAGAAAAACTACTTGGGAAATCTCTTATAGATGATAGAAAATGAAAATCAATACAATCTCCCAAAACCCTAATTTTCTTTGATTTTCTAAAAACTCAAAACAATAAAGATGAGAAGTTTAAAGCCCAAAAACTCTTTTGAAAACTTGTTTTTAAACTCTGGAAACTGGGAATTTTTCTCTTGTAAAAACCTTGGCCAAAATCCCAAAGAATTGGGGTTTATATAGGCCCATTAGAAAACTAGCCGTTAGGCTGATGTGGCAGCCTGACAGGCTACCGGTCGACCGGCCGGGTCGACCGCCAACGGTCAGAAATGTGACCGTTGGGCAACCACGGTCGACCCGCCCGGTCGACCCAAACAAACAGAGAGCTCTGCTCTCAGACCCGGTCGACCCGTACGGTCGACCGAGTTTGTGTCTGCCAGACGTGCACAAGTCTGTGCACGTCGGTCGACCCTTGGGGTCGACCGGCCCATGGTGCGGTCGACCCATACGGTCGACCGACCTAGCCTGTCAGCACAAACCTGGGTCAGAATCTGGGTTAAAACATTTTTGAAAAAACTTTTAATTAACTTGTAAAAATCCCAAAAATGTTTTTACCATATTGCATTGATATATAAACATGTGATAAACATTTCTACTCAAATATCAAGCATATGAAACGATTTTTGTTTCTTAACATTTTTACCAAAAACCAAAACATGTATTTTTATCAAACTTGGATTTTTCAAAAACATGAATAGGATAGTCAAAATAAGTTTGTATAAGAAGTTAAGCATGTATGTATATCTAGAACATATCTAACATACATAAGAACTATTTAAACTTGTTTTGATCTAAACTATTCATGAAAATCAAATCCAAACATAAAACGTGTGTGTTATGTGCACTTGAGCATATCTACTATACTAAGCTTTACAAATGGATCTAAACACACTATCTAAACTATGGATACCTAAGTCTTCTTGATGATCTTCATCTTCAAGTTGACTTGCTCCAAAACTCCATCCATGGGCTAGACAATGTGTGATCTTGAAGCTTGAGCCCTGGAATCACCATGAATAGCTTCTAAACTCCTTGTTGAAGCTAATCACCAACTAATATCTTGGTTAATGATCTGAAACGTAAACAACACAAGATTATTAGTAAACATAATTACATGAGTTAATCATCATCAAAACTAGGGTGGAAGGCCTTTGGGCCAACAATCTCCCCCTTTTTGATGATGACAAAACTCATGGAGTTATATATGCATGGATTAAAGTTAAGCTTCAAAGAAGCTCCCCCTTAACTCATGCATAAACAAATAAACATAATATGCAATGAAAGCTCTTAAACATGAATGCATACATAGATATGCATAAACAATAAAAAGGTTCTAGATACCAATGAAATGTTCAAAAACAAAACATGTTCTAGATACCAATTATCAAAAACAAAACAAAACATGCTCTAGATACCAATTAAACATAAACTAAATTAAACTTAATATATGCAAAAACATAACTATGCATATATAAACAACTCATGCATGTTAAACATGTTAAACTCACAAATAATTCTCCCCCTTTTTGTCAATCATCAACAAAGGGGTAAACAATCAAAACAAAATAAAAAATTTTCTCCCCCTTTTTGTTCGAATGAATCAACAAAGGGTCAATAAAAAATAAATGTTTTCCCCCTTTTTGTCTAAAACAAAAACAAAACCAAATGGGGTGACAATCAATTAAGATATCAATTGAAAATATGTCAAAGAATAGCATATTGATACCAATTGAAAGGAAACAAACAAGGAAAATATTGATACCAATTTTTAAGCAAAACATATGAAAATCTTGATACCAATTGAAATTGAACATAATAAATTTTGAATGTCTAAACACAAATTTTGATACCAATTGTAAATGTTTTACCAATGGAAAAGATTTTACATAGAAACATTGATACCAATTGTAAGAATTGTTCATTTTAAACATATGATACCAAATTCGAATTTTCAATCATAAAGTATGGGAGTACAAATACCAATTTAAAGACAAAATCAAATTTTCTCCCCTTTATGAAATACAAACTAAAATAATGCATAGGCTTGATGCCAATTTAAAGTAATCAATTGAAACAAAATTGAAGTTCAAGCACTAGCATAAACAAGATTTTGTGCTTAAAGATATAGGGATATAATAAGCACAAATAAAACATATATATATGTATGAAAAAATAGATACCAATAGAAATTGATATTCTTAGAATTGAAATCATACATACATATAAACATACATGAGTATACAATAAGGTTCAAAATTGATACCAATTGAAAGAATTCAATGATACCAATTGAAATAACAATAAGATCAAGTGTATACATCATATTACTATACCTCCCAATCATGGTTCAAGTTTTTAAATGATTTATATTTTAAGGCATTCATAAACATGATCTCCCATCCAACCTCCCATAAAGGGTAGGGGTTTTCAAAAATAGGTTTGAAAATAGAGTATGTTTGAAAAACTCTAACATATGAAGAATACGAACTAGTTAAAATAGAAAATCTTTTAAACTAGTACAAAATCCTTCAAGAAAGGAATAAACTAAAATAGTTTTCATGAAATAAGAAATCCACATGAAAATCAACACTCTAATCCAATTAAGCATAATTATGACTCATGAAAACAAAACATGAGCAAGCAATAAATGTGAGTGTACAAATAAAGTGTGAATATCATAATCATGAAAATTTTTCATTAAGCTCAATTATTCCTTAAACATGAAAACATGAAAACATAAAAATCATCTAAACTATTTAATCTTCAAGGCATATGTATGTCTAATACAAACTAAAGTATACATACATATCCAAAATATAAAGAGTTCACAAATTATATATGCATGAAGGCATGTGGCTCAAAAGGATAAACATGTATATCTAATAGTTTGGACAAGATAGACATATACATGAAGTTAAATATAAACACATGTAAACAAGAAAGACTAAATTTTCACCAAAACAAATTTCATTTCAAGGTATATGTATGAATTGTCAACACAATAAGTATACATACATATCCCTAAACACAATTGAGTCCATATATATAGATTTGCATGAAAGGCAAATGACTCAAGGGTACACATGTATATCTTAAAGTTTGGCAATACAAACATATACATGAAGTGAAACACACAATCATAAAACAAATTCAAAAATAAGAATACAAGTTTAAAATGTATGACTCATCAAAACTAGACTATACTAGCACAGCTAATGGGTTCAAATAAGCATTCAAGCTCAACATATATAGATTTATTTGTGACCCACTATATGCACAAGTATATACCTAGTTTTAGTGAAAACTAACATCTAAACAATTAATCTTAACATGAAGCATCAAAACACAATATAAAAATCAACATGATATGCAAAAACATGATTATTATGAATATCCACATGTTATTAGAAATATGATATACGCAATAGCAACCATATAGTGAGAACACAAAGAAATTTATCCATATTAAACATGGGTGTCTCAAAATAACTAAACATAGAAAGCATGTAAACAATAAATGGGAGTAAAGGATTGTTACCAAAACCGAAGAAGCAACTCTCCTTGTCTCCAAAGCATGGTGGTCTTCTCCACCAAATCTTCCCTTGAAAGTGATGCATCCAATTGATTTCCTTTAAGTATAGAACGCATCCACTCCAAGGTACGGCTACCCTCACGTCATGTGAGAGCCCACACCTACATCAAAAACACGAGGGGTGGTCTTTGGTACCCATACTCTTTTGGGTCCATGGGGGTTAGTCCCTTCTCTAACCCAAACAAACTTCTTTGCTAAATTATCAACATGTATTCTATCATAACAAAATTTAGCAAAGTGGCCCTTACGTCCACAATGTGTACAAGTGTACACATGAGCATACATGGTGTGATGGTGTCCGTGAGGAGCATGTGTATGCCGTGAAGGGTGTGCATGCATAAAAGATGGAACTTGTTTCTTTCGAACCAAGGTTTCCAAACGTGAGTGGTTCATGGCACATTGGCTCATAGTGGAGCCCAAACAATCCATTTTCTTCTTCATCAAACAAATATCATCATTAATTCTAGAAGAAGAGGTACATGCACTAGGTAGACTAGATGAAGAGGCTACACTAGCATGGCAAACATGTGAATCAATTTTAATTTTCAAAGATTCATTTTTCTTAACACAAATGTCTAATTCTTTTGTAATGAAAACAATTTCATTTTTCAAAGACTCATTCTCTTTTATAACAAAATCAACTTTTGAAGACAAGTTTTCATTTTTCTTCAAAAGTGTTTCACAATCATTTTTAGATTTTAAAAATTTATTTTCTTTAAGTGCAAGTTCTAATTGAGATCTCAATGAATCCCTTTCATTATAGACCTCAACCTTCTCTTGCAAAATAATGTCAAGTCTAGAATGCAAATTTTTATTTTCTTTTTCAATTCTTAGACTTTTCTTTTTCAACAAATTATATTTTTCAATTAATTTTTCACACACAATAGATAGTTCTTCATTTAAAACATGGGATCAATATTATCATCACAAGAAGAACTAGCACTATCATCATCATCTAAGTGGGTTTCCGAGTGTACCTCAAGGGAGTCATTCCCTTGGATCATGAAGCATTGTGAGTCGGATTCTCCACTAGATTCCTCCGGTTGGATTGGCAATTGAAGTTCGGAGGTGGTGGTTGTTGTCAACATGTTCCACACTGCAAATGCGGAATCAAAGTTAGAAGCAAGTAAAAGATATTCTTTTGATAATGTGCTTCTAATGGCCTCAAGGGCTTGTGCATTGGCCCCTATATGATTGCGATCTCCAAGATAGCATTTCTGGTGGCCTCAAGAAAGACATGCAAACCTAGGGTCTTTAGGTACATGGACATCCTATACTTCCAAACAACAATGTTGGAAGGATCAAAGCTAGGTGGGGTCATGAAGTCCATGGAAAACTATATGAGTGTGCAAACACGCAAATGCAAACAATAAATTAGCAACCAAATGGATCTCACTCCTAGGATGTTAAGCCTAATATCAGGAGCACTAGCTCTGATACCAATTGAAAAACACCTAGAGGGGGGTGAATAGGTGTAAATGCTAATCTAGAACTAAATGCAAAACTAAGTGCGCTAAATGCGGAAGCTTAAAACAATTCTAGCAACACACTTAATACAATCAACAAGTGTAGCCGAATTCCCCGTGAAGGGCTCTGGACTAACTCCTCTTGATTCCCCTAGATATGGGTTGAGGTGCTATGTGAAGCTCTTGTTGATTAAGTACAAGTGAGGCACACACACAAGCAAGCCAAGCATATAATGGATATACAACATATGAAAGATGCAAGGCAACACAAGCAATATGATATAAATGATATGGCAATAAGAATGATGCTATGCACAAATAAGAGAGAGCGTTAGAGTGACAAGTGGATCAAACGCAAAGGCCAAGATATGTTTCGAGGTTCGAGCACCTTGTTCTACATCCCCGCCTACACCACCGTGTAGGATTTCCAATCCACTATAACGTCCACCGAGGACTCCCACCGAGGGAACCTTCACGAGAAGGATTTATTACAACACAAGGAGTACCGAACTCCTCTCTCAATACAAACACCACCTCACAACCGAGGGGTAGGCCCGTAGCCAATACAACAACCAACGCCTCTACCGAAGAGGGTTACAACCCAAACTCCACCTCTCACTAGAGGGAGTAAACCAATCACCCGATCACCTCTACCAAAGAGGGATACAAAGAGAATAAGGGTGTTTACAACAAGTGGTTCCAAAGACCACAAACAATCTCTCTTTCTTTTCTCTTTTTCCACAAAACAAATGATCCTAATAGAATAGGATAGGTGATAGCTCAAGTGTGGAATCAAAGTGTTTTTGGAAACAAGCAACAAAGAAAAACTACTTGGGAAATCTCTTGTAGATGATAGAAAATGAAAATCAATACAATCTCCCAAAACCCTAGTTTTCTTTGATTTTTCAAAAACCCAAAACAATAAAGATGAGAAGTTTAAAGCCCAAAAACTCTTTTGAAAACTTATTTTTAAACTCTGGAAAACTGAGAATTTTCTCTTGTAAAAACCTTGGCCAAAATCCTAAAGAATTGGGGTTTATATAGGCCCATCAGAAGACTAGCCGTTAGGCTGATGTGGCAGCCTGACAGGCTACCGGTCGACCGGCCGGGTCGACCGCCAACGGTCAGAAATGTGACCGTTGGGCAACCACGGTCGACCCGCCCGGTCGACCCAAACAAACAGAGAGCTCTGCTCTCAGACCCGGTCGACCCGTACGGTCGACCGAGTTTGTGTCTGCCAGACGTGCACAAGTCTGTGCACGTCGGTCGACCCTTGGGGTCGACCGGCCCATGGTGCGGTCGACCCATACGGTCGACCGACCTAGCCTGTCAGCACAAACCTGGGTCAGAATCTGGGTTAAAACATTTTTGAAAAAACTTTTAATTAACTTGTAAAAATCCCAAAAATGTTTTTACCATATTGCATTGATATATAAACATGTGATAAACATTTCCTCAAATATCAAGCATATGAAACGATTTTTGTTTCTTAACATTTTTACCAAAAACCAAAACATGTATTTTTATCAAACTTGGATTTTTCAAAAACATGAATAGGATAGTCAAAATAAGTTTGTATAAGAAGTTAAGTATGTATGTATATCTAGAACATATCTAATATACATAAGAACTATTTAAACTTGTTTTGATCTAAACTATTCATGAAAACCAAATCCAAACATAAAACGTGTGTGTTATGTGCACTTGAGCATATCTACTATACTAAGCTTTACAAATGGATCTAAACACACTATCTAAACTATGGATACCTAAGTCTTCTTGATGATCTTCATCTTCAAGTTGACTTGCTCCAAAACTCCATCCATGGGCTAGGCAATGTGTGATCTTGAAGCTTGAGCCCTGGAATCACCATGAATAGCTTCTAAACTCCTTGTTGAAGCTAATCACCAACTAATATCTTGGTTAATGATCTGAAACTTAAACAACACAAGATTATTAGTAAACATAACTACATGAGTTAATTATCATCAAAACTAGGGTGGAAGGCCTTTGGGCCAACAGAGTTGAATTTTTAGAAATGACTTTCACATTACTTCTTAAAATCTTATTTTCTAAGTAAAGGCATTTTTTGAGATTTTTCAGAATTTATCGAAAATCCACCAGTTTTGATGTCGACCGGTATCGCTGAAAGATTTTAAGATTTTTAATTTGAAAATCAGATTGAATTTCTCGAATTAGATTTTATCGGGCATCTTAAAAATATATTTTCTATTTTTGAGAATTTTTCGGAGCGATTCTGAAACAGTCAATTTTTACTCTATTTAAATAATATTGTTCTTTCCTTCTCACTTCATTTTCTTTTTCATTTCTTTTTTCTGTCCCTTTCCAAAGTCAACTAACTGACAGCCCACTCCCCATCCCATCACCTGCCAACACCATCCCCCATCCCTTCTTTTTCTTCCCCTTTTAAATAAACAACATCTCCCTTTCCAAGTTAGCATCTCCCTTTTTCCTTTTCTTTTTCTTTTTCTTTTTCTTTCTTCTCCCCTTCTTCTTTTTCTTCTGCTTCTTCCTTCCTCCCTGGCACCGGACGACCCCCCTCCTTGTCCTAAATTCTCACTCTCTCTTCATAAATCTCTCTCTTTACTCCCAAATCTCCCTATCTCTCTCTGTATAAATGTCTGAAGGGGGCTGCCTGAAATTTACCCTTATCTATTTTGGGTTTTCCAATTTCAAATTGGACTGGAGCATCTTGAATTCCACGAGGCAATGATGATTTTCTGAATAAACATCAAAATTGTTTGATCACCATTGAGGTTTAAACAAATGGCCATGCAAACTCGGATGGCTTGCAAAATATGAAGGCAACCAGTTTGAGACATCTATTTTTTTTTTACTTATGAGAGAGATTGTGACATTATTTTGGCAAAAATCTGTGCCTCTTCTTCCCTAGATATCTAGCATGCAAGCTAGGGCTGGCAACAGGTCAAATTCATATGGGATGTTGCATGCCATCTCAGTTTCTTTTCCTGGTTCCTTATCTTATTCGTCTCCTCCTTTTGTAAAATGATTCACTTCTCTCTCTCTCCAGTCGCCCTCTCTCTCATCTCTCTCTCTCTTCCCTTTTTTCTCTCTCACTCTCTCTAGCCGTTCCTCTCTTTCTCTCTGTCCTCTCTCTACTATTTCTCTCTCTACTCTCTCTCCTATTCTCATTTTCTCTCTAAAATTCCTCTTTCTCTCTCTAGACTTTCTCTCTCTAAACCTCTTTTTCCCTCTAACTCTTTCTTTCTATTCTCTCTCTCCTCTTCTCTTTCTCTCTAAAAATAATATTAATATATGAATATTTTAATATATGGATTGGTGGTGTGCACGTGTTTCTGGTGTCCGGGGTTTTATGCCGTTTTCCGGTGATTTAGGCGAGTACTTTTATTTCATTGCTTCATACTTTGATTACTACCGTTACATGCATAATAATTGCTACTGTAGTTTTTTTTAGTACATGATACCTCACTATATGAGTTAATATATGATGTTATACTCTGTATTCTCACCGGACACTTGCATGTCATACTTGATACTGGATATGTTGCACTTGTCATACTATACCTGACACATGATATTTGATACTGGTACTTGACATGCTGTACTTGACACTTGATATCTGACACCGGTACCTGCCATGCTATATTTGACGCATAATATCTGCACTGGTACTTGCCATGCTATATTTGACACATGATACCTGCCACGGTACTTGACATGCTGTACTTGACACTTGATATCTGATATCGGTACTTGCCATGCTATATTTGACACATGATATCTGCATTGGTACTTGCCATGCTATATTTGACACATGATATCTGACACCGGTACTTGCCATGCTATATTTGACACTTGATATATGACACTGGTACTTGACATGCTATACCTGACACTTGATATCTGACACTAGTAATTGACATGTTATCACTTGACCTGATATGGTGACACCTGACCGGATACTATTACCCATGATATCTGTATTATATGGCATATTCATGATTATCATTTTTACGGGAATTTGGCATAATTATTATATTATTACCAGACATCTGGTACTCCTGTATCCTGAACTCCTGTACTCCTGAACTCCTGTATCCCCTGTACTCCTGTCCCCTGCACTGTTGCCCTAGTTAATAGTACAGTCATACCAGCGTCCGGCAGAGCATGCCTGGTGTCGGGATGACGAGGATGTATCCCACAATCGTGCTAGCGTCCGGCGGATCCTGAATGGAACTAAGTGCCACACGGAGCAAAGTGCCACACTACACACGTGTGGGGACCACCTCTTGAATCTGTGGGGGGACACCTCTTGAATCTGTGGGGCTATCTCCTGTATCAACCCTCAAAACAAAGTGTCACATGGAGCAAAGTGCCACACCACACACGTGGTGGGGCCCACTTCTTGAATCTGTAGGGCTACCTCCTCCTTCCTGCTTGTGCCGCCTGGTGTTAGCATGATAAGCATCCTCAGTGCATATTAACACCCACACATACCCGTACAATAATGCTTGGAGCATATGTTATTTGGTCTCTCCCCTATTCGAATAATGGTACCCGCGTATCGGAGTTCGGATGAGTTCTACTAGAAGTGCTGGCTCCAGCGTGAACTGTCGGTATTGTAGGACGCCAATGAGAAAGGGACAAGAATAACATAAGAATATAACACCCAAACAGTAATAATATTAGGAACGTGTGATATTTGGTCACTCCTTTGTTCGGGTCCTGGTACTCACATGTCAGACCCGAGTGAGTTCTAGTAAGTGCGAGCTCTAGTATGGACTATCAGTGATGTGAGGCGCTGGTACGGAGGTGATTGAAATATCAAACGGTACTGATTATTATTATTAGATAAATTAAAATGCAACACCTTTATATTCTCCAGTTATAGTGTTATGCCCTGAGTTGACACCCTACTTTATGACATACAATGACTACTCCAGACACACTTTAGTTCTGTTACTCTGAGGGCAACTCAAGTTGTATGAACTCAGATGATGGCGACATGGGAAATGTGGTATATAGATGAGGGTTTCCTTATTTGGATTATCCCCTCGACGTATCAACCCCATGAATCCAGAATCTGAGCGTATACAACTAATTTTGTCCATACTTACATTTATCACATGTTTAGTGTATTTATCACATGTTTAATATATTTATCGCATGTTTATGTGTACCTATGCTCTCTATACCATTTTTCATGCATGTTTTCCGTCAGATTCATTGATATACATGTATTCACTTGATCTCGGATTTACTGTCATTTCCTTTATGTTACTTGTCATTGCCTGTACCTGTGTGCCTGAGCCACCTCACTTGATCATATACACGTGTGACTGCTGTTGGCCCAAAGGCCATTAGCCCTATATCTTAGTGGATATTTTGATGATAACAAAACATATCTAGTTATGTATTTAACAAGTTTTTGTTTACAAGAATTTCAGGTTAAAAGGTCGTTTTGATGGCTCCGCAAATAAGACTCACACGTTTGGAGTTCGCCAAGATTTGCATTCCCAAGCCAAGCACAATAGGATGCTTGGGAACAAGATGGTAAAGAGAAGACCAAGCCAAAGATCAAGTTTATGAAGAACATCAAGATTTGTATTTGTATTTTTGTTATTTTAGATATTTTTGTCAAAACCTAGATGATAGAAGTAGAGTTATGGGATTTACACTTACACACATTTTTTATTGGTTCTAGACTTCAAAATAAGTTTCAAAATTCTATTTCCAAATTAGATTTAAAGATAAACATGTTTTGGAATAAGTTTTAGAAACTCTAAATTTTGGAAAAATAATATTTGGCAAAACAAGTTTTTATCAAAGGAATTTCTATCAAAATGTTTTAACCTATTAGAGTAGTGACATGTGCTCACACTCTAGTGTTTACAAGATCCAAAACTTTATATCTTAGACCTATACCCAAAAACCAAGTTTTCTGGATTCTGGCAGTTCTGATTTTTCAGAACTGACAGCATCGGTCGACCGTACGTATCAGCCGACCGACCCGGTCGACCGAGCACTCTGCAGTGCTCTCGGTTAAATTGGGTCGACCGGGCGGTCGACCGAAGTCCCCCAACGGTCATATTTTCGACCGTTGGCGGTCGACCGACCGGTCGACCGATAGCTGTCAGAATCTCTGACAGATTCCAACAGCTAGTTTTTCTGACAGATTCTTTTCTGTTTTTTAATCCCAACGGATCTATGGTGTAGTTTTGGCCCCTATAAATAGGAGGTCACTTCATATTGATATGATAACTATTTTAGAAGAATATACACATCATTTTCAAAAGATTTACAAGTTTTCAAAAGGCTTCCTTTGACAAAAGATTTTCTCTCCAAAAGCCCTAAAGTTTTAGACACCTACTTGAAGTCTTTACCTCTACTTCTCTCTAGCTTTTGCACTACACAATCCTATAATTCCACATCTACATTCTGGGTCTAGGATTGTGCAAGTGAGCGTATTTTTGATCAAGTGTGATCAACCTTCTTTTGAGTGAAGTTGTAGAGGCATCGGCCTCAAGGCGAGCTAGTGTGCTCAAGGTGGTGTTACGGCATCACGAGAGACGGGACAAGTGTGTCCTTGTATTGGTGATCCAGTGGGATCTTCAATAGTGGAAATCCTTCAAGTGTGAAGGCGGGGACGTAGAGCGTGGCTCGAACCTCGGAAACATATCTGCGTGTTTGCGTTTGCTCAAATATCTCTAAACTCTAAACTCCTTAATTCTTGCACTGTTGATTGCTTCATTTATTGCAAGTCTTTCATTTGAGCTAATTGTGTTAGTTAATTTTTAAATTCCGCATTTGTGACCATTTACATATAGCTATCACCTATTCACCCCCCCTCTAGGTGATTTCAATTGGTATCAGAGCCTAACCCTACATATTTGGTCTAACAACCTTAGGGAGATCCTTATTTGGCTATATTCATTTGTTGCATTCATTTGTTATATTCATACTTATTGTGCATTCATGGCTTCACTCGACTTTTCTAGCATCAAGTCCCCACCCAAGTTTGATGGTTTGAACTTTCCTATTTGGAAGGTCAAATGAACCTATTCCTTAAGTCCCTAGGAGTTAGAGTAGCTAGGGCCATAACCAAAGATTTCATTGAACCTACCACAGATGAGAGCTCATGGTCCGAGGACACCTCCAAGGATTATGAAGCTAATGCTAGAGCCCAATATGCATTAACCCAAGCATTAAATGAGGATGATTTGTCACGCATCATAAATTGTAAATCCGCATTTGAGGTTGGAACATTCTAATTGTGACTCATGAGGGAACCTCACAAGTCAAAAGAGCCAAGATTGACTTGCTACGTTCTCAATATGAGAATTTTTATATGTTTGAAAATGAGAGCATTGATGACATGCTCACTCGTTTTACTAAGATCACTAACGCTTTATCTTCTTTAGGAGACAAGATCGACAATGACCAAAAGATTCGCAAGGTCATTCGGGCTCTTCCCAAAGCTTGGGAAGTTAAGGCTACAACTCTCAAGGAGCTAAACGACAAAGAGGAGATGGACTTCTCCGGCTTCATTGGTAATCTCAAAACACATGAGATGGAGATGAAGGTAAGAGAAGAAAGGGAGGCACCCAAAAGAAAACAATCGCCTTCAAAGTCACTCCAACCACTATTGAAGAGGATGACTCATCGGAGGATTGCGATGAGGACTTCGCCATGCTCATCCGGAAGGTGGGCAAGATGTTCTATAAGAAGGGACGGCAAAGCAACTTCCGGAGAGGGAAACCTCAAGGAAGATATGAAAGAAAAAGAGAGGAGCCCGGTCCTTGCTTCCATTGCAAGAAGATCGGACATCTCATAGCCGATTGCCCCGCTCTCCAAGCCACAACTTCCAAGAATGGGCCAAAGAAGAAGAAGGCTATGGTGGCCACTTGGGATGACACGGAGTCGGAATCCGAGGAGGAAAACGATGCCGCGCACATGTGCTTCATGGCACATGGGGAGGATGCAACCAAGGTAACTCTTGACAACTCAATAGATGATGATGAGTTAACAATGGATGAGTTAGCTCAATTCTTTGAAGAGTTACAACATAGATATGAGATTTCTCAATCTCATAATAAAAAGTTGAAAAAGGAAAATGATGCTTTGAAAAATAAGATGGATATTGTAGTTAAAGAAAAGATGATTTAACTAAGGCTTTTAAGAATCTAAAAATTGATTTTGAAAAATATAAACTAGCTTGTAAAGGTAAAACCCCTATTGCATCATGTAATAAAAATGAATTTGTAGAAATTCAAAAACGTGTTGAAAATTTGGATAACACTTTAAAGAAGTGTGCTTTTGATCTTAACAAATTCGCATCTAGATTTCCTAAGGGAGTAACCCAAGGGAAACATACACACCATGCACATGCACGGAAACATGCACACACACATAAACATGCATACATGTATGGTAGTGGTAGAATTTACATTTGCACGCATTGTGGCCGCAAAGGCCATTTAGAAAAGTTTTGTTTTGCTAAAAATAATGTGCATAATAAATATGTTTGGGTTCGTCCCGGTACTAACCCTAAAGGACCCAAAAAGATATGGGTACCAAAAGACCCACCAATTTTAGATGAAACAGGTGGATCTACTTCCTCCAAGACTTAGGGGGAAGCGGTGCCCGGGTGGTGGATGCAACAAAGCTAAAAGAACAAATCAAGTTTGCATCGCTATCGTAGAGGCACCTAGTTTTGGAGATTGCCCATGTTCGGTAACTTCTCCATTTAAAAGTTTTTGATTTTTGTGTATGTATACAATTGCATAGAATTATTAGTTTACTTTTATGCTACAATGATACATGAACTATACATCTCTATCATGATTGTGTACATGCCATGCTTATTGTAATTTTATGTCTTTTATGTTACTATGTGTCCACATGTACAATTTTGATGATATACCTTTTATTTCAAAATTAAAAATAAATTTTGTAAGATTTCATATTTAAAGCAAATACCTTAGAGATGGCAATTGCGCACCTCAACTCATATCCAGAGGAATCAAGAGGATGAAGTTCAGAACCCGTCACTGGGTATTCGGCTTCAACATCTCTAAAACTGTAACACCCCGCTCCTGGAATACGTACTTAGTTGCGTATTCAGATTTTTCGATCGTATTTTTTGATTTGCTTCCTGTATTTGTTTGTATATTGAATTCTTTATATGATTGTTTTGTCTTGAATCCGGATTCACGGACTCGGAGTCAGCTCTGATCTGAACCGAGAACCCGATCCTAGTGAATTGCTTGATTTGGACATTCTGGTATTCCGATTTGACCGGTTACAGTTTTAAACATCGTTTTCCAATATTCTAGATTTTCTATGATTTTCTAGAATTTTCCTGAATTAAGTTGAAAATCTTCAAAACCGGTGTCGACCAGTGCCGCTGACCGATTCCCGGGTTTTTAATTTACAAACGGATTGGAATTACTAGAAGTGTCTTTTTACACTATTTCTTAAATCACATTTTCCATCTAAATACTTTTTATGAGGATTTTATGAATTTATGAAAATTCTACCGGATTCGGTATCGCCCAGTATCGCTGGTTGATTCCAGGATTTTTAGTTTACAATCGGGATTGAATTTCTAGATTCTGCTTTCACTTTACTTCTTAAAATCATATTATATTCTTTAATACATTTTCTGGGATTTTACGGAATTTATCAAAATCCGGCCAACCCGGTGTAGACCGATATTAACGGCTGACTTCAGGATTTTTATCTGGAAAATGAGATTGAATCTTTGGAAACCGATTTCACCAAAAATCATTTTATAATATTTATTATTTTTGAGAATTTTTGGGAAACTTTCCGAGCTATTTCATTTTTGAGACTTTTCCGGAGTTTTGGTATTTTCCCAGATACCGAGGAGATTGCCCCAATATTCCACTTTGTCTTTTTCCCATTTTTCCCTTCTTCCTCAAACGCGGCATTCACCTACCTGGGATTCTGCATTTAATGCAGAGATCCTCTCCTCACCTCCCCATGCCGCATTTAATGCGCTGCTAATCACTTCCATCAAGTCATCATGACTTTTGTCCTTTTGTGAAACGCAGCCTTTTTGCATCTCCTCCTGAACGCAGCTTTCATTCCCGCGTCCAATTCTTTGGCCTGGACGCAGCCCTTTTATTGCATGAAACGCAGCCCATCTCCTTCCAATGAAACGCAAGTTTCATTCCTTGGCTTCCAAAGTCAAACTTGCAATCATTACTTCCCCACTATATAAATCACCCCACTCCTTCTCTCTCTTTCATTTCTCTTCTTCTTCTTCCTTGTTTCCTGCAACCACCAACAGAGAAGCCACCAAGAGCCTCCTCCTCCCTCCTTTGGCCACCATCTCCTTCACCAACACCACCACTTCTTCCTTCTCCATCTCCTCCACCTTTCCAACAACAAAGGCACCAACTCCAACCATCCATATCACCCTCTTCTTCCTCTCTTAACACCAAGAACCCATCTCCACCACCAAACTTCACCACCATCTCCACCACCACCTACATCTCCTTGGCCACCACCAAGTATACCATCTTCACCTCCACGGCGAGCTCTTTCATTCTAGCCAACTCATCGCTCCCCGTGGCACAGTTTGCAAAATCCCATTTTGGCAACTTGAACTAGACTTGCACCATCAACCTCCCTCTCTTGTGAAGACCGGCCACTCCTCTTGGATTGAGGCCGCGTTCTTCTCCGGCGGCAAGACTTAGGGCCGGTACCCTCGTTTTGGATTGGGGCCGAACTTCCCTTCGTTGGACGCAGCAAAGGAACCCTTAGGCGAGTGATTTTCCTCGCCAAAGACTTGGTTAACTTGTATTTGCATATCAACAAATCATAACTTCCAAAGTTAGTCTTGCTCACTGTTTGGCAGTATTAGTCGACTTGACCAATTCATAAGTCGACTAGCCCCTTTGAAACGCAGTCCTATTTCTGAGACGCAACTCTGTTAGTCGACTGCATGTTTCCCCCAGTCGACTAACTCTTTTCTGAAACGCGCCCTTCTTGGAAACGCAGCATTCCTAATCGACTTGGCAAATCACCCTAGTCGACTAACTTTTCTTCTGAAGACGCGGATCTTTGAGACGAGGACTTTATTAGTCGACTATCCATTGTTCCTAGTCGACTAACGCAGCTCTCTTGAGACGCAGTCCTCTGAGACGCGACCTTGACTAGTCGACTACCCACAATTTCCAAGTCGACTAACCTTTCTGCCTGAGACGCGGCTCTCTCAGACGCGGCTTTATCAAGTCGACTACCCATAACGCCCTAGTCGACTAACCTTTCTGCCTGAGACGCGGCTCTCTCAGACGCGGCTTTATCAAGTCGACTACCCATAACGCCCTAGTCGACTAACCTTCCTCTTGAAACGCAGCTCTCCCAAACGCAGCCTAGCTAGTCGACTTGTCTCTTGTCTATAGTCGACTAACTCCTTGATTAGTCGACTACCCATAAATTCCTAGTCGACTAACTTTGGCTGACAGCTGTGGTTGATCACTTTCTTGAATATGGACTTTATCCTCGGGACTTGCATTACATATTGTGTTATTACTTGACTTGTTGACACTTAAAAAAGACAAGATTCTCATTGGTCCGAACGATGTCTAAACTTGTTGACATTTACAAAAGACAAGGGACAGACAAGCTGAAGACCAGTTTTCACCCACCTCCAAGGGACAAGGAAGCAGCTCGGACTCCACTGATCTAGCAAGCAGAACAGTGAACCCGAATTGTTTCTAAACAGACCTCAGCAGGTCTAAGATGCTAGCATTTAGCATTACAGTAGCCCAAGGAGATAGCCTCGTTTGAGAGGCTAGCATCATCCAGAGCATCGCCAGGAAGCTAACTGATAGCTTCGCCGAAAAGCCTCTTTTTGGACCTCGCCAAGAGTTACCTCTAGCTCTGCTATGAGCTTCAAAGCGGGCAGCTCCGTTGTCAACCTTTGACCAATCAAATCTCCTGATGAGATCGGATCCAATCTGATCAAATCCAATTAGGATTCAAATATGGCAGGTGATTGCCGCAATCTCTTGACTCTCTTGAAACGAGTAAGAGGATCAGAGAAAATCCTCCAACGATATGGAAAGGATCGAAACAAATGGAAAGATCAACCGACTTGCCATTTTCTAGCTCCGCAGAAGCTATCCTAGCCTCGCAGCAAGGCTACTTTCCAGATTCAAACAGATTCGGTTCAATCTGTTTCCATATCTTCAAGGGGACGACTATACCCTTGCTCTCCCTATAAATAGCCCGCCAGGGGCACAAGGGGAGGAGGCTTCCAGAGATCGGCGATCAATCAAAGTGGGCTTCTGCTCCCAAATCAATCCTCTGCTGATCAGGAGAATCGGACTTCTTCATAACGCACCGTGCGTTCTCTAATTCAGAGACCTTTCAAGAGAAATACTTCTCCTTTCAGGGTGGCGATACCCTAGCAACCTCTTTTCCTCAAGGAATCTCCGGAACCAGGCGAGAATGAATTCCTCACAGAAGGCGGTTTTGAGAAGTAGCAAGAGGGTTCTACCAATCCTCTGTTCTCTGATTCCCGGAACCAGGCGAGAAGGGAATCTTATCGCTCGCATCGTCAAAGGGACAAAGTGGTCGCGCGCTGACCAGACTCCTATCGGCACATTTTTCCAGAATCTCTGAGGAGATCTACTTGTAATCTTTTTAAGAATACTTGTAATTTAGCTCCTCAAACTCTTTTTTGTAAGTTTTCCCTTTTGCAAACATAAAGGAAAACAAGATGGCGACTCCGCTGTGGATGAGTATTCTCCTCTGCTGAGAATCAAGTGTCGCAATGCGACGATCAGACCTTCGGGTCTATCTCTGAATTCAACAAAGTCGGTGCAGCCAGAGCTTCTCTGGCTAAATCTTCAAGGAAAGTCTCTGCGGAGACTGAAAAGGTTCCCTGCAAACCTGCTGTGGTGCTCTGGCGCAACAAGGAAGCATGCCCGCAGACCGAGCCCTGCACTCTTGAGAACTTGGTCATCCAGATCGACCAAGAAAGATTTGAAGAAGTCCTCTCTGGGGGTGACCTGACGCTTCGAGCACGGAAGCACAGGAAGGTCTTCACGACCAAGGTTTCAAATCAGAAACCAGAGGCAGAATTTTGCCAACACCCCACAGCCCGCGTGTGGCTATTCAGGTTCCTCGTGAACCTAAGCATCTTCCGTCAAGGCGGATATGGAAGCCCAAGCCTAAGTCTCCATCCGAGGTTTCCGGTGTAGTCACGCCGAAACTGCGCCTCTCCCGCGAAGAAAAGGGTAAGATGCCTATCTACCCTAACGATGCTGCCAATCATGAAGTCCCGACGGCGATCATACCATCGCTCAAATCAAAGGCAGCAAAGCCTTCTGACAGCCTCGCTTTCACAAACGGGGCCACCATACCAAAGCATACTCATTGGATCCAAGGCCGCGAGGCTAAGGCCAAAGAGTCATCTAAGGCTAATCCCCTTCGCGGCGGAATAGCGGATAAAGCACCTCGGCGTGCTCCGCTCTCTAGTTCATCAAGCACTAGGTTCGCACCTGCTGGCGAATCTAGATCTGAAGCACTATTCAGTGCTAATCCCTTTTGCAGGGATAAGAAGAACGGAGTATCGTCCCATGTACACTTCAAAAAGCTTCTCTGCGAAGTTATCCAGGCTCTGTTGGGCCTGACCTACGAGAATTCCTGGTAAGCAAGCGGAAGCCGGAGCCCCTCCGAATTACTTTCCCCTGTTGTCAAAGAGGATGCCGACTTGTGACAATCCATTCAACCCGCTGCCGGCTACATCCAACCATGGCTGTATCTCCGCACCGGCAATCGGTGTTTGATCGGTTGTCCGCACATGCTCCTACGAGGCATCGCGGAAGGGGCGCCCCACCAGATCCAATCTCCGCCTCCGTCAATATGACCGGAAGAGGCCGAGAGCGACGCAAGGGGAGTCAGACATCTGATGGTCCCCCTTACAGTTCTCCAGATCCAGATTATAATCCAGGCCTAGGCGAGGTCTCGGTACAAGAAGAAGGTGTTTTTCGAAACACCAGATCCAGGGTGGCAATACCCTACAATTACGAGCAACCTTCTTTCTCGACGGCCCTGATCCCGCCATCACCCAGGCGATCACCCCAATCATCTGATGGAGAAGATGAAGACAGCGGGTATGCCTCTTCAGCAACAGTCAGTTCTATACAGACGGACAAAGCATCGGTCAATATGACCGATAACGCCAATGACGACCTTCGTCGGCGTTTGGAAGCCCAGGAGCAGACCTCTAGAACTCAGCAAGAGACCCTGGACAATATTCAACAGATGCTCGCTCAGCTCCTCAGCAACCGGAATGATGATACCGGGAGTAATCATGACGAGGAGGGACATCTCAGCAATGATCCGCCCAAGACGGAGAGATCTAAGGGAGGCTCTTCCCTGGATGCCGAAGTCCTTAAAGGCCTTCAAGCTCAAATTTCATCCCTGGCTCAGAAGGATGAATTGAAGAAAGTGGGGGTAGTCCGTCCTTACCCACTGGAATGGGATTCGGTGCCATATCCGCCAAAGTTCAAACCACCAACGTTGCATACGTATGATGGTAAGAGCTCGCCCAATCAGCACATCTACTATTTCCGGTCTCAGACTGGTAATGTCATAAGCAACGACGCCATCATGGCTAGGCTGTTTATTGGCACTCTAAAGGGCGTGGCATTCGACTGGTTCTGAAGCCTCCCTCCAGGTTCTATCAATTCCTGGATTGACCTAGAAACTCGGTTCCTCTCTCGCTTCTATGAGGACGACACTGAAGTGACCATGGACAAGCTCCTCTCCACCGTGCAGAAGAAGGGCGAATCTGTCCGTGACTACATTGAGCGGTTCAGAAACTTATCCTTGATGTGTCCAGCAGGGATGCCGTTACCCATGCTCTTACAGACATGCAGGCACAACTTCTTGGATCAAGTAGAAGTTCGCATGGGGGCTGTCAAAGCCCACACTTGGAAGGAATTGGTCGAACAAACTGAGATAGCTGAGAAGTCGGCTAAAAAGTTCGAGCCATCCGCCCCCAGAGGCAAATGGGGTACGAACAGCAAAGGACGCGGCGACCCGCCTCAGTCTTCCCAAGCTAAGGGGAAAGAGATTATGTCCGTAGAGTTATCCGGAGACGTGCAGTCGAAGGCCAAGAAGAGCGGCTTCAACAATCAGGAGCCCAAGTTCCCTCCAAAACAGTACTCCTTCAGAGATGATCAGGTGGTCACGATATTCCACCTGCTCCACAAAGGGAACAAGCTGAAGCTGCCGGATGCTCGACGTCCTGATGAGATAGGGCGCACAAACGACCCCAAATACTGCCTCTATCATAGGATGATTCACCATCCTACTGACAAGTGTTATGTCCTCAAGGACAGGATACAAGCCCTGATTGACGCCGGCGTCCTCACACTGAAGACGGAGCAGAAGAAAGTCACTGCCAATATGGTGGCCCTTGAATTCGGCACAGCCCAAAAGGTCA
This sequence comes from Agave tequilana, assembly GCA_038442645.1. Lineage (NCBI taxonomy): Eukaryota > Viridiplantae > Streptophyta > Magnoliopsida > Asparagales > Asparagaceae > Agave > Agave tequilana. The sequence goes on along the minus strand of JAVJIF010011718.1, from coordinate 62,842 downwards.
TGGTTCCTGACGGGACCTATCCAGCCCCCACACCGCGGTTGGAAATCAAACATTCTTCAGCCATAGCTAAAAATGACAAGGGTCTCGTTCCCTTGACATTGGAGACAGGGGAAGTTATGTGGATACACCCTGACCTCGTTCAAGACGTACAGCGGACGTCGAAGGACTCCAGCAAAAAGGGCAAGCCCTGCAATGTCATCTCTGTCCTGCCAGATGATGACAACCTTACTTCGGCTTCCCTCAGTGACTCAGAAGGAGAAAAGCGTGCTTGCACAGCGCAGGCAGATGCGCCTCAACAGACGGGCACCCGGTCTGGAAAATCATACTTAAGGCAGTATGACAAGTCTACTGACGAGATACAACAGCAAACGACGTCAGTACCAATGCCGACATCCACTCCAGTCCCGACCAAAGGGAGAGAAAAGCCTAAGGAGGTGCGGTTCGACCATGTGTTGAAGAAACCGCCAAGCCAAGGGCTAGACACGCCCTTCCGCTTTGATATATTGGCCCACTTAGCCAATATCCCAGCTCGTATCACAATACACGAGCTCCTGCGTCTCTCCAAAGAGACACGAGAAGCGCTCAGAGATGCTTTGGCCAACTCAGAGACTCTTCTGACATGCATACCAGAGGTCTCTAATCATGACGCCCAGTCTTCTTGCCCAGAATGCCATCATGTACTGTCAAAGGTGCCTGCTATTACCTTCACGGCGGAAGATATGCTTCTCAAAGACAACAAGCATGATCGACCTCTGTACTATACCGGATATATCGGTTCAACATGCATTGAAAGAGTACAAGTCGATCCGGGGTCTGCACTCAGCATCATCCCCAAAAGGCTCCTCTACTTCCTCGGCATACCACTGTACAGGTTGTCTGCAACCACCACTACAATATACGGTTTTAACGCCGGGAGCAGCCATCCGCTTGGAAAGATTCGGCTCCGCTGCAGAATCGGAAGCTTGAAGTCAGAAGTGACGTGCTATGTCATTGATGCTGACACATCATATAACTTGCTGCTAGGAAGACCTTGGATCCATGCCAACTGGATCGTTCCTTCCACTCTCCACCAATGCTTCAAATATGTTGAAGATGATGTGACAGTACGAACTGTCTTCGCTGAAAAGCAACCCTTCAAGGGGGTGGAAAACTACTTTACCGATGCCCTCCTGTATCAAGAGGCCGACGGAACGCCTGCAGAGCCATTGCCAGATGATGATGAAAGTGGCAATGAGGCGGATTCAGAATCCGAAACAGGCATGCCAGCCATTTTGATTGGCGAACCAATTACAGCATGTTTCCTCAATGACCCTCAATGTAATACTCCTTCTGATGAAGAAGGTGAATGGGTAATTAATGACAATATTTCTTTTGATTATCCTGTGAGTATGCGGTCGATCAAATCCATTATGGATGGCTCTCTGCACATGCCCGTACATAAGCCAAATGCGGCCAGTACATCTATGGAGGTCATAGAAGGGGCTACGCTGGTGGTCCCTCCTTCCAAACAAGGTCAGTCGCCGATAATCTTCGGCAGAGCCCGGCCAGGGAGATTCTCAACTACAGACTCAAGCTCAGAGTCGGATGCTCCACAGTTCTTTCATTACGCGCCATCAGCGCGCCATATTATGAAGAAGATGGGTTACAACCTGAAGCAGGGAGGCGGCCTAAACTTTGGAAAAGGGAGGCGCAGTCTAATGCGTAATTTTGTCCCAAAGGGAAGCCTGCAAATTACTATGATAGTACACGCAGGGGGTTAGGGTATGTCACACCCACATCATCAACAACAGTTCAGGTCAAAGGCGATGGATCGATCCCATCACAGTCGGCCTCATCCTCCGAATGGGACTCTGATGTCAGCATAGGAGGGATATTCGAAAGCCTCATGACTTCAAGCAGTCAGTTGGAACCCGCAGAGGTTGCTGATGAGGAACCTTGGGCCCAGCAATTAAGTCTCCAATGGGAAAAACGGTTCGAACTGCGTGAGCCGCCTACTGAAGACAAGGTGACGCAGGTCAATCTGGGAAGTCAAGATCATCCCAAACCCATCTTTATAAGTGAAAGCCTATCACTTATAGAAAAGGAGGAATTGATAATGCTCGTAAAAGAGTATATAGACGTCTTCGCGTGGAGCTATGAAGACATGCCCGGACTCGATCCACAGGTCGCTATGCACCGTCTAAACATCAAGCCTGACGTCAAGCCAGTCAAGCAGCAACAGCGTCGGTTTCGCCCGAACATTATGGAAGCTATTGAGGCCGAAGTTCACAAGCTCATTGCATGTGGCTTCATTCGGGAGGAGCAACATCCAGATTGGGTGGCTAATATAGTCCCCGTCCTCAAGAAGAATGGCAAAATACGGATCTGCATCGACTACCGTGATCTCAATACGGCCTGTCCCAAGGATGAATTTCCGCTGCCCATCACTGATGTCATGATTGACAACACATGCGGGTTCGAGAGGATGTCTTTCATGGACGGCTTCTCAGGGTACAACCAGATCAAGATGTATCCTGATGACGAGAAGCATACTTCTTTTCGAACGCCATTGGGGGTATACTGCTACACTGTGATGCCCTTCGGACTGAAGAACGCCGGAGCAACCTACCAGCGCGCAATGAGCACGATCTTCCGCGATCACCTCCGGAAGACAGTAGAGTGCTATGTTGACGACATTGCTGTCAAAAGTCGCAACAAAGACGAACATCTTCGCGACCTAAGAACGATGTTCAACATAATGCGGGCTCATCAGCTGAAAATGAACCCGACAAAATCCTTCTTAGGAGTATCCAGCGGCAAATTCCTTGGGTTCATTGTCACATCAAAAGGGATCCATCTGGACCCAGACAAAGTCAAAGCCATCCAGGACATGCATCCACCGAGGAACCTCAAAGAGCTCAGAGGCTTGCAAGGCAGGTTGGCCTACATCAGAAGATTCATTGCAAATCTCTCAGGCCGCTGTCAGCCGTTCACCCGGCTCATGAAAAAGGGTACTGCCTTCATATGGGACCAAGCTTGTCAAGAAGCTTATGAAGACATCAAGAGGTATCTCACAAACCCTCCGGTCTTAGTGGCCCCTACATCAGGGAAACCATTCTTGCTTTATGTAAAAGCTCTGGACTATTCCCTCGGCGCCCTCCTCGCTCAGAAGGACGACAATGGCCACGAGCAGGCCATTTATTATCTGAGCAGGACTCTCATAGGAGCGGAATCTCGCTACAATCCTGTTGAGAAAGAGTGTTTAGCTCTCGTCTTTGCCGTTCAGAAGACACGGCATTATTTGGTTGGCCAAACCATACATGTCATCTCCAGGGTGAATCCTTTACGTCTTCTTATGACGAAGCCAGGGTCACTAAATTCAAGATTGGCTAAATGGGCACTTCTGCTGTCTCAATACGACATGACCTTTATTCCTCAGAAGGCGGTCAAAGGCCAAGCCCTTGCGGAATTCTTGGCTGCTCATCCAGTTCCGGAGCATTCAAAACTTCACGAAGACATCCCTGATGAAGTCTTCGAGTCTAATGCAACCTCAGCAGAGGAAGTGTGGCAGATGTTCTTCGACGGAGCATCGCGGATGGGCCCCAAAGGAAAGATTATTGCTGGAGTGGGGGTTGTGTTCATCTCCCCACAGGATCATATCCTTCCCAGAGCATTTTCTTTGACAGAATCATGCTCCAACAATGTAGCAGAATACAATGCTCTGCTCATCGGTCTCCAGCTTGCCCATGGAATGGGGGTACGCTACCTCGAAGCTTACGGCGATTCAAAGCTGGTCATCAGTCAAGTCAAAGGCGAATATGAAGTCCGCCATGAGGACTTGGTGCCTTACTATCATACAGTCATCAAATTTGCTAGCTTATTTGAAGGCTTCTACATCGGGCATGTGTCCCGATCTCAAAATACCAAGGCGGATGCCCTCGCTGCATTAGCGACGACGCTAGCCTTACCGGCCGACACCGAGTATCACCTCACAGTCGCAACCCGGCATCTCGTATGCTCCAAGCATATGCTAAGGATCCAAGAGGTCCATAATATCTCCGTGGATCCTGAGCCGAGGGATTGGCGCTTCCCTCTCATTGACTACGCTCTGCACGGTCTGCTTCCAGACGATCCCAAAGAAGCGGCGTCCATCAGACGAAGGTCGCTCCGTTTCTACTATGATCCCACTTTGAAGACACTCTACCGTCGCTCATATGATGGTGTCCTCCTCCGTTGCCTTTCCCATTCAGAGGCACAGGAAGTGCTTAAAGAAGCACATGATGGCATTTGCGGAGCTCACCAGCCGGGTCCAAAGCTTAAAGACAGGCTGCACAGACTTGGGTACTACTGGCCGACCATGATGGCCGATGCCACCCAATATGCACGAAGGTGTAAGGCGTGCCAGGTCCATGCAGACTTCATACACCAACCTTCGGAGTTGCTCCACCCTACTGTTGCTTCATGGCCATTTGAAGCATGGGGAATCGATGTCGTAGGGCCAATCAGTCCCTCTTCGGCAAGAGGTCACCGGTTTATCCTGGCAATAACCGATTACTTCTCAAAATGGGCAGAGGCCATACCGTTGGCCGAAGTCAAAACCTCCAATCTGGTTAGCTTCATCAAACACCATGTCATCCATCGATTTGGTGTCCCCAGGCGAATCATCCACGACAATGGTCCTCAATTCATAAGCCAAGGATTCTATCGGTTCTGCGATAAATACCGAATTCAGAATGTGGCTTCAACCGCCTACAATCCTGCCGCCAATGGCTTAGCAGAAGCATTCAACAAGACGATCATCAAGCTGCTCAAGAAGTTCGTCTCCTCGAATAAGCGAGATTGGGACGAAAAGCTGGGTGAATGTCTCTGGGCTTACCGGACTACGGTTCGGACACCGACAGGCAATACGCCTTTCTCCCTGGTATATGGGTGCGAAGCGGTCATCCCATTGGAAATCCAGGTGCCATCATTGCGGGTAGCCTTGACTACTAAGATGACATCAGAAGACAATGATCGCCTGCGTCTTCAAGAGCTCGAAGCCCTAGACGAGAAGCGGCTCCAAGCTCAGCAACACATCGAGCTATATCAGGCTCGGATGTCAAAAGCCTTCAATAAGAAGGTCAAGCAGAGAGTCTTCCAGAAAGGAGACCTGGTCTTAGCCGTCAGACGACCGATGATTATGACGCACAAGACCAAAGGCAAATTTCAGCCTAAATGGGAAGGACCGTTTGTGATAGAAACAGTCTATTCAAACGGGGCATACCGCCTTATGACTGCAGAGGGCGACCTACTCATGATGCCGATCAATGGCAAATTCTTAAAGAAGTATTATCCTTAATCGAGGATCCTTCTCTCGATCAAGTTAACATTACACCTCTGATCGAGATCTCCGTGTCCGAAGCACGCACAAAGAGAGCCTTTCTCTTCCTCCAAGTGAGGTCATACAGCCGAAAACCAACTGGGACCTGGCCGTGCACCAGTTATCCTAAAAGACAATCGAGGTTGTGCAGACATCAACCTGATAATCCGACATCCTTAACGATTAAGGATAGAGGAAAATGTTGGCCTTTAAGCCCAACATGAGTCCTCGACAACTCATCATGCTGAGGGGAATAGCATGGCTAGCCCAACTCAAACGGTAGTTGGTAAAGGCATATCAAACCCGTTGACAGCTGAGGGTTTGCTAAAAATCCTAAGGGGCCTGTTCCCACTTGATTCCCTCTCCAGAATCACTTACCAATTCTCATCCATAGAATGGTAAGACCACATATTCCGCTGTTACGTTAACATTAAACCTATGACAGCAGTCCCCTCATTTCTCCTCGTGAGAACGAGACCTCCAAAATCACCTACCAATTCTCATCCATAGAATGGTAGGACTACACATATTCCGCTGTTACGTTAACATTAAACCTATGACAGTGATTTCCTCGTTTCTCCCCGAGAAGACGAGACCTTTTCCAAATCCAACCCGACTTTTGAACTTGGTGGCTTCTCAACCAGTTATGTCATTGCGACCTCTGAACTGGCAGATAGCCAAGTTTCATCTACCATTGAGCTTAGCGGCGTCTCAATTGGTTATGTCATTGCGACCTCTGAACCAGCAGACAGCTAAGTCTCAATCTTGAGTCCTGTTGACATTTACAAAAGACAGGTCTCGATACTTGTTGACATCTACAAAAGACAAGTATCACCTATTTTGAGCTTGGTGGCTTCTCAACCAGTTATGTCATTGCGACCTCTGAACTGGCAGATAGCCAAGTTTCATCTACCATTGAGCTTAGCGGCGTCTCAATTGGTTATGTCATTGCGACCTCTGAACCAGCAGACAGCTAAGTCTCAATCTTGAGTCCTGTTGACATTTACAAAAGACAGGTCTCGATACTTGTTGACATCTACAAAAGACAAGTATCACCTATTTTGAGCTTGGTGGCTTCTCAACCAGTTATGTCATTGCGACCTCTGAACTGGCAGATAGCCAAGTTTCATCTACCATTGAGCTTAGCGGCGTCTCAATTGGTTACGTCATTGCGACCTCTGAACCAGCAGACAGCTAAGTCTCAATCTTGAGTCCTGTTGACATTTACAAAAGACAGTCTCGATACTTGTTGACATCTACAAAAGACAAGTATCACCTATTTTGAGCTTGGTGGCTTCTCAACCAGTTATGTCATTGCGACCTCTGAACTGGCAGATAGCCAAGTTTCATCTACCATTGAGCTTAGTGGCGTCTCAATTGGTTATGTCATTGCGACCTCTGAACCAACAGACAGCTAAGTCTCAATCTCGAGCCCTGTTGACATTTACAAAAGACAGGCCTCATACTTGCTGACATTTACAAAAGGCAAGTATCTTCACTCTAGCCCCGCAAAGGGCTGACCTCGAGACTGGCGACGTCCCATTCGGTTATGTCATTGCGACCTCTGAACCAACAGACAGCCATACCTCATTATCCAAACAAACAAAGACGACAAAAGAAAGAATTTTTATTAAATTCCAAAAGGATGGATACATGGAGGAGCCTATAGGCGTACATGATAAGATCGGATCCGATCTCCGAGCGAAGCTAGCCTCGTCCTCCTGTCATCAGCAGCCTGGGCCAGCGCCTGTGATCTCAGCTCAGCCTCATTGAAATCCACCGCTTGAGCCAGACGAGCTTCAACCTCCGCCAAAGTCGCCCTCTGTGACGACTCCCGCCGTGCTAATTCCTCGCTTTGAGCCCTAAGCTGCTCAAGCCGCGCAGTCTCTTCAAGACGCACCGGTGTAGCCTTGGATAAGAGGAGATTTGCTTTCCTGATCATCTCCTCGGCCATCCTAATCTTATCTTCGGCATCAAGAAGAGCACTGGTGGAAGCGTCAATTGCACTCCCAACCTCTACTTGCTCTGTCTCCAAGGACTTCAAGTCAGAGGAGATAGCCTCAGCGGCCTCTTGAGCAGCAAGCCGAGCTTCGCGCCTTTGCGCGACAAGATGTGTGAGCCGCTCATCAGCTAAAGACGCCGGGTCAGAACGATGGAGATGGCGCCACTCCTCTACGTCCTTCTCAAGGTTATCCACCAGGAGTTCCAGAGCAGAAGCCTGGTGATACCCCTCAAAGTCCCGGATACACTCAATGCCACGGGAGAGGACCATCTTCAGCTTCGAGAATGGCACAGGCGAGCCCTTCAAGACTAGACTGATAGTCTGCTCCAAACTGTTATAGAAGCTGTCGACCAGATTACCGATGAAGTCATTCTCAGCTTCATCAACCCTTGAGACAACCTCGGAGCAATCTACCATCCTAGTCGACACCGCCGCAGAAGAAGAAGCGGGAACATCGGCAGCAGCAGGACAAGCCAAAGGTGACCTCGGCGGAGTCCTCAGCGACACCAGCACGTCAGCCACCGCGGAGGTAGGACTGGCAACCACCTCTGGAGCAACAGGCTCAACCACCTGAGTTGGGGAGGCAGGGCTGGTGATCACCCTCAACTCCATACTCGCCGGCATCTCACTCGGGAGTAAAGGCATCTGTGGGACTGTCGTCTCCACAACCCCCGACCTCTCAGTTGTCATGGGCTGATAAGAGGGGAGGTCGCCATACAGCGCGTCCAACACAGCAGCATCCGCCGCGGTCGAAGCACTCGACTCGCCCTCTAACCTCTTAGGAGGACCCTCCGCTTCCTTCGAAGCTGATGCACCTTGGGGACGAATACCTGCAACAAAACCAAGGTCAAAAAGGAGACGCAGCAAACAGGCGAAGACCAAGAGATCGTAGTCATACCGAAGGCCGATGTCACCTCGTCAGCCACATCGGAATCCAAGGGTCCCATCGGAAAGTTCTTACCAGACTCGACGTAAATGGCCGGCCCGCTCTCGCCCGCCGAGTCCCCTGCAGACCACTCAACAGAGCTTGATTCCACAGGACTTCCTTTGGAGGTCCCAACACCCGAAGGACCGACATCAGCTGCGCCACTCCCAGACTCTTGCGAGTGAGCGGAAGAGCTGGCTGCAGCCCTATAGGTGAACAGGGGATCGTAGTGTTCCCTTGCTCTCCAACGGCCTCAGCTCCTGCAACAAAAAGCAAATGATGAGTTATTTAAAGTGCGCTGAAGGCATATTAGATGGGGCCAATCTTACCAGTAGTCGGTTCAGCAACCGACGGCTCAGCCACTAATGGAGCAGCAGAAGGAAGCGCAGTAGAGGGTTCGCCCTCTACCACAATTGTAGGAGCATGGCGACGGGGCTTCTTCGCCAATGACTTCCTACGGGATCCACTCCCACGTTTCCTCTTGAAGTGGACATCAGAATCCTCTTCTTCCACTTCTTCCACATGTCGTGGGGGAGCTGTCCCCACTACACCAGAACCGGCTTCACGAGTATCGGCTTCATGGGCATCAGCCCTCGTCTCTGCCTCAAAGCGAGGGCTCCCCGCATCAGAAGCCTCGCTGTCATCTGCAGCAATGAACTCCTCTATGCCAGGAACACGGACTCGTTTGCCCTCCTTCTTATCAGAAGCCTTCTGCCTCATCCGATGAGAAATTAACTTCACACCCGAACGGTTGGCATTAAACCCAGCAGGTGTGGAGTTCGAAGCTGCATACCATTGGCAGAAACACAGGGTCGTCCAAAGGCCGGGATCCCTCAGCGGCGTGCGTAGCCACGCTCCAGTGCCATCCGCGGTGAAGAACCGCCAAGCACGAGCCCCATCAATGAGGCTCCCTATGAAAGCCAGGTCCGGATTGGGGTTGCCCACATACAATTGGTCATACCCAAATTGGCGGGCAAACCGGCTCGGGACGTAGGGCTCCAGGTAGCAGGTATCCCCACTCCTGTACAGCAAATGCGAGGGCCGGATACAGACCAGCCACTCGAAAACACCCCGACTCATAGGAGACCGACCTGACTCCACATCATGGAATTCCTCGTTGTATCCTGCACCCCGCAGGCGAGGAAAACAACGGAACAGGCTATAAGCGTCATAACGACGCACTAACTTACGGGCCTCGGCCACATAAGTTTTCTGCCACGAACGGCCTTCAAAGCGACGGAGAAGCGCCGTTTGAACACCCTGCGGAGGGTCTTCCCCAGCTCCAATCAAACTGGGGCAGTGCAAGGCGAACCACGCCATCAAGTAGGTGTATGGTAAACCTACCCTAGGATTGGGTCCGTCACAAGGCAGGACGGCACCCTTCCCTCGCCTTGACGCCATTGGCCTGCAGAAAGCCTCCGTCAGTGCACGAAGGCCCCTCTGAATACAACACACCATGGCCGGGAGAAGACCCAGACGGTGGCCATGGACCAAGCGGACGGCAGGCAGCAGCACATTCGGGTGGACGATGTCACCCGAAGAAGAAGGCACGACACACTTCTTTAACCAGATGGTTAAGAAGCCGGCCAGCAACGCCTTGCGAGACATAGGCCGACGGGCCTGATGGTGAAAGCTCCGAAGAACATCACCCTTCCCGAAAGAACCATCATCTTCTGCCACGACGATGTCCTTTTCAGCATGCACCTCCATCCTTGCCAAGATGTCTTCTTCAGCAACTCCGTAATGAGCTGCCTCAGGCGCACTAGTCATATCCGGGAACAAGTAGTTCCCCCAGCTCTTCAAGCTCTTCGAGCTACCCTTGCCACCAGCGTGGATGCTGGAACAAATGTGCAAGTGGCACATCAATTCCCGATATGTCTCAAGCAAAGCAGGCTCTTGCTTCTCCAGGAGAGCCAACTCCGCCTCACAGGGAAAGTACTCTTCGTACGGAAGAGACCCGAAGGGCAAAGCAGAGATCTCCCGCATCTCGTGCAGGGCCATGCCCAACTCACCAACCGGGGTGAAGAAAGTCCCCGAGGCCGGGCAGTACAACTCAAGGATGGCGTAGAAGCACGCCACCTTCATCTCAATGCCGTAGCAGGTCGCCCTGACGGCCTCATGGAGGTTTAACCTCTCTAAGTCCCCCTCAAAATGAGTGAGGATATAGTTGGTCAACTCCGCCCACCACGACCTAGGAGGGTGGACCCAACCGGGAGTCCTGAAATCGGTGGCAGGGTAGTTCCCGTCAACTTCGCAGAACTGAGCGCCAAAGGTCGGCGCCGCAGCTGGGTTCTCTCCTACTGGAAGGTCCCGCGATACCTTCCCAGGGTATAGCCCCATTATGCTACGAGGATGGCCCGCCCTCGAATAGCCGGACTGGAATGTCAACCTCCCGACACTTACAGACTCGGCATTTAGGCTCACGCCCCACGCCATCTTCCGAGCCTGAGTCACGCTCGCGAAAGAAGACAAAGCAAAATGCCGCTTAGTGGACGGGAGATAGAATCTCTCGCCGTCCAACTGGAAGATCCACTGGCCCTCACCGGCCTGCAGCTGGCGATCGGGATCAGGTGCAGCATCCCCGAACATGAAGTCAGGCTTTCTGTAAGCCTGACGGTCGATATCTTCAAGCGGAGCCGTAGTCAAGATGCTCCGCATGGCCTGCGGACGACCGTCCTGGATGAGCGTATCCCGTACAAGGGAGCTCGGCTCGCTGAACAATGAAGCCTGCCCATAGAACTGCAGGCTGATGTTTCCGCCTGCTCGACTGGCTAGACCGAACAGACTGTTCTGGAGGCCGGAGGCGTAATGTACTGCAAAAACAGAAATGAGCTATGATTAGTTCACCAATCAAGTGGATGCGAAAGCATAAAAATTCACTAAGGCATAGCCTCGCCCAGCAAGCAGGGCCTGCAAGGCGATAGCTTTGAAAAAGCTTCACTTCATGGATAAGACTGCATCTTTGCAGAAAATATCCAAAGCGCCAACTTCGCTTAAAGCAGGAAGTGGCATAGCCCTAAGGGCTGACGTCATCAAAAGGACATCATGGTCGACAGTCGTCCTTCGTGGCCACGACTGAAGGAACAGACCCATATCCTGTTCCTCAACAGGATGGAGACTGCCCAAGCAATGGCTTCCTACGGAAGCCTAAAAGAAGAACTGTTCAGTTCTTATTTCCCTGGTGCAAGGAAAATAGGGAAGTTCAGGGAAACGAGTTCCCTAATGAGGATAGATCCCATTCGATCGTCCTAAATAGCCAAATGGCTGGCTCCAAAGGAAAAGAGACCTCGGTCTCCAATCAGACAGGAAAATTCCTTACCGGTGACTGGTCGCTCGATGACCGGAGGAGGAAGGCCCTCCGCCGCAGAAGTCGCTGCTTCCTTACCCGCTCGTCTTTTGGGCGCCATTAAGAACTGCAAAAGTTCTCGAAGTACTCTGAAGTAAAGGAGGAAGAAGGAGAGGAAAAGACAGAAATTTCTCTGAAAAAAGGAGATCTTTTCCATGTTCAGCCCGATCGGGCTTTTATAGGCCAATCAGCGCCTGAAACGAGGCCTCGAAAAAGGGCCCATGCCGCCGTTTCGAATTAATTCGAAACAGCGCCCGAAGCGCCTTCCCGAGAAGCGCCGGTTCAACTCTACTAAGAGTTAAACTTCGCACTAGTGCAAAAGTGCGGACTTCGCACAGTCCTTCAAGGGCTTCGCCGAGAGGCCTACCTTAGCCCTCTAAAAAGCGTGCTGCTCGCGGTACACACCAGTCTCGCGAAGATCATTCGAAGGAAAGACTATGTCCTTAGCTCCGCACACAGTCCAGCCCAGCAATGGCCGAACTCCCAATGAAAGCAAGCAAAAATCAAATGAACAAGAGATGAACTTTCATTGATAGAAAGGGTACATTTGATATTACATCAAAATTGTGTTTTATATAACACACCAAGTTGCCTAACAAGGTCATTTGCATAAAAGGCATACAAGCGGTTTTATCTGCTCCCAGGCCAGACCAACGGGACAGGAAGGGCCTTCCTCCTGCATAAGACCATAATCAGTGGTGCCGCAAGGACATGGTCATTTTTCTCCACAAAAATGGCAGATCTTGCTAGGCCATTTTTGTTGAAGCCTGGCAATAAAAACCTATCGCCGCCAACACGATAGATCACGTATAATGGGAATTGGCAGTGGTACCAGTAATCTAACAGGCGCGATATCCGCTTTCCTGAAGTGGACCGCCCCCAAAGGCCACCAAAGTTGAAAGTCGGCAATGATGCTGGCGATCCCACAGGCGACGCCCATTATCTTGAAGCGGATCCTCTCCGATAAAGGCGACGGCCAGCCTCACCTCAGAACGAATCATCTCGGATAAGAGGCTGCCAACAGCCCCTGGGACGCGCATCCGCTGCCCCGAATTGTTCCTCCTGCTTAAAAGTAAAGCTTCAACCGGGGAAGCATAAGGCAATTTCATGGTTTCTTCCATCAAGTTACCAGACTGGCAAACATAGCTCACTGCAAGGCAAATTGGAGCAAGTTAACAGTCAAGCACAGAAAAAGCCGCAAAGATATTAAGTCAGATTCTTGGGCGGCAAAGCAATCCGACTTCAGCAGAGGACAAGCTCCGCCTGCACAGCAACTAATGGACTAGCTCAGCAAACGCCAAGTCCTAACCTCACCTCTATGGCAAAGTCAGACACAGTCTCAACATTCACCAATATGGCAAGACTGGCTCAACCTTTGAAGAGACCAAGTCCTAAGTTCTGCCTGTGTAGCGGACTCAACTTGCAATGATCTTTCTGTGATCAAGTCAGAATGATAGCTTCACTGGGAAGCTATGCCAAAATTCTTCTCTGCAGATCAGCCAAGTGCAAGATGAAGATCAAGGGAAGCTAATCCCTGAAGCAGCTGTCAAAGGGAGATGAATCCCCTAAAATCGGTGAAGTCGTTGAACGATCAAGACTTACTGGTCCTTGGCCGGTTAGACAACCAGAGTGGGCTTTCCCACTAATTCAGAGATCTGAGTATCTCTCACAACCAAGAGAAGAGAAGGAAGGCAAAACATTTCTCTTCAGAGGACCTCAAGTGTCCTATTTATAGGCCCCATGGCCTGAGCACTCTCACCCCAAGCGTGGAAGCACGAGCGCATTCAAGGCATTTATTGCGCCTTGATGGAAGGGACGGTTTCCCCTTGGAACCGTGCAAAGGGAGAAAACGTCTCCCTCATAAAAGGCACTTATGGCGCCTTGAAGAAAGGGAGTATCCTCCCTTGGAAACGTGCAAATCGGAGAACATCTCCCTCGATTGGCGCGAAAGAAGGAATGATCCTCCTCGTAACCGCCCCACGGCAGTTGGCTTTGAAAAGGCAACAGGAGTTCCAAAGCGAACTTATTTCTTGGAAGCCCAGATGCGGAGCTACCCCGACGCGAAGCTACTCGCGGACCAGTGCAATTCTTCGGCGAATTCATCCCAAAGCAGGATTGAAGGCGAAGCTGAACTCAACCATCATGGCGACGTTCATACTCCACATACTATCACAGCAGTTCAAAGTGTTTCGGAGTCTGAGCTATTGCAGACTCTCGAAAACTTTGAAGGGGGTCTTGTTGACACTTAAAAAAGACAAGATTCTCATTGGTCCGAACGATGTCTAAACTTGTTGACATTTACAAAAGACAAGGGACAGACAAGCTGAAGACCAGTTTCCACCCACCTCCAAGGGACAAGGAAGCAGCTCGGACTCCACTGATCCAGCAAGCAGAACAGTGAACCCGGATTGTTTCTAAACAGACCTCAGCAGGTCTAAGATGCTAGCATTTAGCATTACATTAGCCCAAGGAGATAGCCTCGTTTGAGAGGCTAGCATCATCCAGAGCATCGCCAGGAAGCTAACTGATAGCTTCGCCGAAAAGCCTCTTTTCGGACCTCGCCAAGAGTTGCCTCTAGCTCCGCTATGAGCTTCAAAGCGGGCAGCTCCGTTGTCAACCTTTGACCAATCAAATCTCCTGATGAGATCGGATCCAATCTGATCAAATCCAATTAGGATTCAAATATGGCAGGTGATTGCCGCAATCTCTTGACTCTCTTGAAACGAGTAAGAGGATCAGAGAAAATCCTCCAACGATATGGAAAGGATCGAAACAAATCGGAAAGATCAACCGACTTGCCATTTTCTAGCTCCGCAGAAGCTATCCTAGCCTCGCAGCAAGGCTACTTTCCAGATTCAAACAGATTCGGTTCAATCTGTTTCCATATCTTCAAAGGGACGACTATACCCTTGCTCTCCCTATAAATAGCCCGCCAGGGGCACAAGGGGAGGAGGCTTCCAGAGATCGGCGATCAATCAAAGTGGGCTTCTGCTCCCAAATCAATCCTCTGCTGATCAGGAGAATCGGACTTCTTCATAACGCACCGTGCGTTCTCTAATTCAGAGACCTTTCAAGAGAAATACTTCTCCTTTCAGGGTGGCGATACCCTAGCAACCTCTTTTCCTCAAGGAATCTCCGGAACCAGGCGAGAAGGAATTCCTCACAGAAGGCGGTTTTGAGAAGTAGCAAGAGGGTTCTACCAATCCTCTGTTCTCTGATTCCCAGAACCAGGCGAGAAGGGAATCTTATCGCTCGCATCGTCAAAGGGACAAAGTGGTCGCGCGCTGACCAGACTCCTATCGGCACATTTTCTCAGAATCTCTGAGGAGATCTACTTGTAATCTTTTTTAAGAATACTTATAATTTAGCTCCTCAAACTCTTTTATTTGTAAGTTTTCCCCTTTTGCAAACATAAAGGAAAACAGCTACTATTAATGAAAATGAGATTAATTTTGAAAAATAAAATGAATTGTTTGAGCTCAACTTTGAGCTCATGTGCATTTAATCATTCTAGGTTGGAGTCAATGTTTTCAAAGAAACAAACTTCATATTCTCATCATCATGCATATGCTTATGTTGCACGCCACGATCATACACATACACATAAGTATCCTAAGGTGTACAAATGTACATATTGTGGCTGCAAAGGCCATTTAACAAAATTTTGTTTTGACAAGTTGCATCATTTTAATTTTGCTAAAAATAAAAATGTTTGGGTGCCTTACAAAGCTAACCCCCAAGGACCCAAAAGAAAATGGGTACCAAAACTCACACCATGTGTATTTGATGTACGTGAGGGCTCTCACACGACGTGAGAGGGATGGTGCCTTGGTGGTGGATGCACATGGACATGATGGACTTACTTTTGATGCATCCCTATCAAGGAGGTTTGGTGGGACAACCACCATGTTTTGGAGATTTGGAGTATAGTTCTTATGATTTGGTAACTATCTCTAAACTCTTAGTTTATTTATTTACATGCTTGTTCATATATCATATTTTTAGCATGTTCATTTGTTTTGTGTGCTTCATGTGGTAAACTAGTTTCAATGTAGTTTTTATCAAAACTTGTTGTTATACATGTACAAATAGTGAGAACAAATTGATTCATATATGTTTGCACTTCATGCTCATTTGTACCCACTATATGCACATATATAGCCTAGTTTTGATGATTCTCTCATTTATACTTGTTTTGCCTATTTTCATGGTTTACCTCATGTATATGTAAATCTTATTCAAATCTAATAAATATACATGTATATCCATTTTGAGTCTTTTGCCTTCATGCAAATACGATTAATAGACTCGTTTTATATTTGGGATATGTATGCATATTGCTAGATTTAGATAAATCATACATATATCTAGAAGTTTGTTTTGTTTTAAATGAAAAATAAATTTTCATGTTTGTTTTGAGCCTTAATGACTATTTTCATGAAAATATTATATACAAGATTCTTGTACACTCATACTTCATTTGTTTTATCATGACTTTGATTCATGAACACTTTTATGAGCTTAATCGATTTTGAGTGTCATCTTTTGTGTATTTGGTATGATTCATGAAAAACATATGATTAGATTTCATGTTTTTGAAGGATCTTTAACTAGTTTTTTAAAAATTAATTTAACTAGTTATTTATTCTTCAATGTTTATGAGAATACACATGATCCTATTATTGTTTCAATTGGTATCATTGAATCGTTTCAATTGGCATCAATTTGACTCTATTTTTGTATATACTCATATTTTTGTTTCTTATATATGTATGTATCAATTTCATTTGGTATACTCATTTTTCATACATATATATGAGTTATTTGTGCTTGAGTTAAAATTATTTTACATGTTTAAAGTACAAAGTTGTTTATGATAAGAAAATAAAAATTTTAAGAAAAATTCTCAAGATTTGTTTTATTGAGAAAATTCAAAATTTTATTTTATGAGAAAAATCAAAATTTTTGATTTATATTGCCTATATGTAAGGAGAGCTTAAAATCTCTTCTACATATAGATTCATGTTGAGTGTATTGTATATAGAGGAGCTTGACAACTCTTTTTTATATGGTACACGTGTGTAGGGGGAGCTTCACATCTCCTCTTATGCATTACATAATATGCGTTATGTGAATTGGGGCTTGTCATCCCTTCTTCATGTAATGCATATGTGTAGGGAAGTTACTTTACCGTCTTCCTCTTCATGAATTTATATCGCATAAACCCTTTTATTGACTTATTGATTTTACCCCTTATTGGTCTCTTTGTTTATGACAAAAAGGGGGAGAAAAATTTGATGATTTTGTTTTTACTTTAACCCCTTTGTTGATGATTGACAAAAAGGGGGAGAAGTATTTGAGATATATGCATGTTTTCCTTGCTTAAGGGGGAGAAGTTTTATGTTTATACATATATATTTTGTTTTGCAAATAGGAGAAAAAGATTTTGTGATTTTATTTTATGCTTGATTAGCATGTTTACTCCTACATTTGCATACATGTTTATGTGCCTCATTGCATATTTATTTTGTTTATTTGGTATGCATGAGTTAAGGGGGAGCTTCTTTGGAGCTTTACTTTAATCCATGCATATATAACTTCATGAGTTTTGTCATTATCAAAAAGGGTGAGATTGTTGGCCCGAAGGCCCATCACTCTAGTTTTGATGATGATCAACTCATGTAGTTATGTTTACTAATGATCTTGTATTTAATTAGTGACAGATTTATGATCAAGATCTTAGTAGGTGCATAGCTTCAATAAAGGATTTAAAGTCAAGTTTTGGAGCTAGCACGATTTGATCCAAGAGCCATTGGATCATGTTTGGACCAAGTCAAGAAGATGAGAAGGCTTCAAGTGAAGATTTCAAGAAGATGAAGACTTGTGTCTAGGTTTGTTTTTTTAGAAGATTTTATTTTTTTTAGATAAAATGTAAAGGATAGAGTAGTTGGTGGATTGCTCAAGTATATACACACACACACACTCTTGATAGTTTTGTTTTTACAAAAGAATTTTTATTTTAGAAAATACATGTTTGATTTTTGGTTTTCAAGTTTACATGTTTTATCCAAAACCTTATTTAGTGCTTTAATGTCAAAAATATAGATATTTCACTATGTTTGTGTAGTGGATCATATCCATACACCATATGCTTTCAAAGTTGTTTAAATATCTTGTTTTTGTATTTGCTGAAGTTTTGGAAAAACAAGTTTGGAAAAATACTGTTTTTCTTTTGAGCCAATTTTTCCATATTACAAAAATAGTCCAAATTATTTGCAACATACCTTGATTTTGTGCAAGCATGTTTGTTTATCAAAGTATATCGGTAAAACTATTTTTGTAGATTTTTCAGTATTTTATGGAATTTTATTTAACCAAATGATTATACCATATATTTGCATTTTATACCGCCTTTATACCTTGCATATTGCATATTAAATATGATTTTTAACCCATGTTTTCTCTAATTTTGCAGATCTCCACTTTAAAGAGGAAAAGTAATTAACCACCTTAATTAGTGATAATTAAGGGGGTTAATTAAAAATTAGCCAAAGAATCAAATCAGATCTCACCAAGATCTGAGCGCCAACTGCAAGATCCAACCAGTCCACGTGGCCAACAACTTAACCACCAGATCCCACCAGAAAGATCCGAGCCAACGGCCCAGATCTGGCGGCAATCTGGCGGCAATCCGCGGCAATCCGAGGGCCGTTGGGCCTCGGATTTCGTGCCAACGGTTAAGATCTGATGAGATTCTCAACTTTGCCTATAAATACCTGATCAGAGATCTGTGCGAGCTCCAGTGAAGAGAGAGGGAAAAT
This sequence comes from Agave tequilana, assembly GCA_038442645.1. Taxonomy (NCBI): domain Eukaryota; kingdom Viridiplantae; phylum Streptophyta; class Magnoliopsida; order Asparagales; family Asparagaceae; genus Agave; species Agave tequilana. Next base: position 44,410 of record JAVJIF010011718.1, on the reverse strand, counting down.
TTTGGATTAGTTGTAATTTTTGTTTTAGGATTCTAGTTCTTCTCTCCTTCCTCCTTGATCTCTAGCTAAATTGAGAGAGAGTTCTTCACTTGAGAGATTGTAATCAAGACTTGTGACAACCTTGAAGCAAAGATTCAATGGAGCTCTCATCTTCTTTTTACTAGAATTGAGTATGCTTTTTCTTCTTATGCTTTTAATTCTTGCATTCAATTTCTAATTCTAGTTTAATTCTAGTTGAGTTGTTTAGATCTTTGATTTCATGGAGAATTATAGCTTTCTTGTTAGTGTAATGGAGGGCTAGTTTCTTGAATGCATGGCTAGCTAATCTCACCTAGCTACTACTAGCTCTAGTTGATTGTATTCTTTAATTCTTGCATGATTTCAAGTTTCTTGTAAATTCTAATGGAGTATGTTGTATCCTTTGGTGATTGCTTGTAAGATCTCTAGATGAATTGTGTATCTCTTATAAAGAGCATTTGATTGGATCAAAAGGATGGATTACCATTGATTGTGTCATTTGAGTAGCAAGAACAACTCAAGCACTTCAAGCTAACTTTGTAGTTAAGCTTTGAAGTCCTAAAGAGTTTGATTCTTCTAACCTTTGCATTAAATGAGTACCAAGCCTATATTTCCTCATTGCACACCTAGTAAGAGAACCTAGTAGACTTCTAGCCAACTAACTAAAAGGAACACTAAGTCTTCAAAGAAAGAATACCACACTTGAAACATGCAAGTACTTTTCAATTGTCTATGATTCTTGATGAGACAATATTGCAATCAACAAAAGAGGTATTATGTTAGCAAGGAGGTTGAGTAATGCTAGCCATGCATCTTTCTAATCAAGAGAGTTTACACATTTCATTCTAGTATTCTTTTCTTTTCTTTACTTCATCACACTTCATTCATTGCACTTCTTTTTCACAATGCACCACCACCAATCCACAACTTCTTGTATATTGTTTTCTCTTGTGTGATTAACAAAGAAGAGTATTGTTTCTTGTCTCACTAGTATCGTGAAAGCTTCTATGCTTGCTCTCCTCGTGGTACGACTCGTTTTAGCTACTTGCTATAACGAAAGATTGAAACAAGGTATAATTCTTACATATTCAAAGTAAACAAGATCAAAGGTGAATTCTAAACCCTAAACCATCTCTTAAATACCTGATTCTTGTACAAATACATCATATACCTTGTAAATACTCAATCAATTTTTGGCGCCGTTGCCGGGAAGAGCAACGGTATTCTTAAAAGTGAGAAACTAAACGATATATCTTCTCTGTTGCAGGTACAGGTTGAAGATACAGGATATATTGCACAGCAAAATCATATAAGCGGACCTGGGCCTCTGCTCTCGAAAGCAGAGACCAGGATCCCTCCAAAGTGCCGCGTTTTCCTGGTTTTTGCCGTGGAAACGCGGCACAGAGGAGTTCACTACTAACCTGTTTTCTGCAGGGCTTGCTGCTTTGCTAAAAACTGCTGCCTATATACCTGAAATCTTGTATTTTTCACCTGATATTTGTTAATCAACAGTAAAAGATTGGTTGTAATTGTTGATAAAAATTGTTTAGACATCTTGCATTATAGGCACGTGTCTTTCAATTTCTTTCAATTTACTGTTGAAGAGTGCGGGGGACAAGGTACGTAAAGCATTGCATATTGACTAGGAATCACACTTTGTTTGTTTAATTACGCTTTGAGTGATCCTTGTTTGTTTACATCGTACACTTGCACGAATCTACTTTAAGGGCAAATCCCATAACAAAGATAAGGTGGGGATTTTATCACCCCTTCCTTAGCCCACAAACCATTCTCCCCACGCATTCACAATCCTAAGCTTCTAATTAAAAATTGATAGACGTTGGCCCCTAGGGACATCCGGACTCGCTTAGGAGATTTTCCTAAGGGGGAAAAGTGTTGGAAAGTGACTTCTGTGTAATCGGTGTCTAGGAAAGGGGTTGAGGGCCGAAAGCCCGAAGGTTGCTGGTTACTTAATTAAGGAACGTCTTCGGACGGAAAACCTCCCACCAACCTTACCCTTCCCTGGCCGATTTGCTTATAGTCAGTGTCTGCACCGAACCTCCTGTGGATAGTCTATTTAGGAGTCACCTAGGACCAGAAACCCTAGAAAGCTTGGATTGATTTTTCTTGTTCTTGACTGTTATTTTTCATTTTCCGCTTGTTTGAAAGGTGCACGTTGATTGTGTATTTGTATGCGAGAGTGGTATAGGGAACCAATTTCTGCGAGGCTTGTGAGAGTTTCTACACTGCCACATACACCACCACTCGACACAATCATGACTGCCAACGTGTCGCTGCAGGACAAGTTCTATCCTATCCGCACATCGATTCCTTCCTGCATTCTCCTCCCAAACACGAATGACAATAATTTTGAGTTGAAACCCCAGTTTATAAACACTCTTCCACGATTTCACGGACTAGAATCTGAGGATGCTTACATCTTCATACGAGAGTTTGAAGAAGTATGCCTCATGATGAGGATTTCCCAGTTAAGTGAGGATGCTGTAAGACTTAGATTTGTCCCATTTGCACTAAAGGATATTGCGAAGAAGTGGTTGTACAGTCTTCCTGTCAGCTCAATCTCTTCATGGGATGATTTTGTTAAGGTCTTCCTTAAAAAATTCTATCCCATCCATAAGACAGCCCTCATGCGCAAAAATATCATGCAATTCAAACAAGAGCCCAATGAGCCATTCTGGAAGTATTTGAGCGCTTTAAGGACTTAGTTGCCCTGTGTCCCCATCATGGTATAGAGAAATGGCGTCAATGCCAGATTATCTATGATGGGCTGGATTATCAAACCAAGACTCTCCTTGAAACTATGTGTCAAGGAGACTTTCTTAAGAAAGATGAAGACCAGGGCTGGGACCTTTTTGAGGCTTTAGCGGAGAAAACGATCCAGTGGGAATCCTGCTCTGAGAAACCCACACCAACAACTTCCAGATCTGGTTTACATTCTATAGGATCCTCAATAGCAGCTGAAGCTAAGATCACGCAGTTGATGAAGAGGATTGAATTGCTGGAATTAAGGGAAAATTCTGTCGTTAGTCAAGTCAACCCATCTTCAGTAGTTAGCCCACCACGTATGGCTAGCTCTGCACCTATAATTCACCCGGGTTGTACTTTTTGTCATGATCTGAATCATGTGTTGGAAGAGTGTCCTGTGTATTACTCTCAAAATTTTCAGGAGAGTACGAATGCAGCGTATTCCAGACCTCCATACAATCCTTACTCTAAGACCTACAATCCAGGATGGCGTAACCATCCTAACTTCTCATGGAGTCAGTCTGGTCCTGAGCAGTCTAGACAACAATTTCCACATCAACAATATCCTGCTCAGGCACATCCACCTACTTACCAAAACCCACCAAATTTCAATTCGTATCAGAGTCCACCCAGATTCCAACCATTCCAAAATTCTGTGCCATATCAAGCCAATTTTCAACCCCAATATCAACAGCAACAACAGCATCCACCACCCAATCCTTCAGATAGAAAAATTTCAGAATTGGAGAAAATGATTGAGACTTTGTCCAAAACACAAGCCGCAATGATGAACAATCAGCAGCAGGACATGAATAAACTGCAAATCCAAATAGGACAGTTGGCTAATTCCTTGACTGAAAGGCAAAAAGGAATGCTGCCTAGCCAACCTGTGCCTAATCCCAGAGCCCAATTTCCTCTGCATGAAGTTGAAGACTTGGGACCCAGCCCAAGCCACTGCCAAGCCATTCACATCCTAAGATCTGGGAAACAAGTAGACAACAAAGTCTCCAATCAGTCTCCAAACTCTTTGTCAAAACCATCACCCTCTGTTCCAATTCAACCCATGCAAGATAATCCTTCATCAAATTCACAACCTTCCTCGTCCCAGTCAAAGGAAAAGGGAAAGTTGATGAGCAAATTTATAAGCCTGTTGCACCATTCCCAAATAGGCTTACAAATCATAAGAATAATGCTCACATGGAGAAGATAAGAGAGATATTTAATCAGGTTCAAATCAATGTCCCTCTCTTAGATGCTATTCAGCAAGTCCCATCATACGCTAAGTTTCTGAAAGAGATGTGTACTAAGAAAAGAAAGGCAAATGTCCCTAAGAAAGTCTTTTTGGCTTCAAACCTGAGTGAATTGCTTAATGGTCCAATCCCTGTAAAGTACAAGGATCCAGGGAGCCCTACCATCTCTTGTATAATAGGGCAGACCACTGTAAATAGGGCTTTGCTAGACTTGGGCGCAAGCATCAATCTTCTCCCTTTTTCCGTGTACCAGCAGTTAGGGTTAGGCAACCTTCGTCCTACCCAGATGACTATTCAGCTGGCTGATCGCTCTGTTAAGATTCCCAAGGGGGAAATTACGGATGTTTTAATACGGGTGGGGGAATTCATTTATCCCGTGGACTTTGTTGTTTTAGAAACACAACCCGTACAAAACCACAGAGCGCAAACACCTGTCATTCTAGGACGTCCCTTTTTAGCCACAGCGAATGCGATCATTAATTGCCGAAATGGATCGATGCGGCTGACGTTCGGAGATATGACGAAGGAGGTGAATGTCTTCCATCTGGGGAAGCAGCCAAGGGATGTGGAGAGTGACTCATTTGATGTCAACTTGATAGAAGGATTGACAAGCGAACACGTGGAGGAGATGGAGTACGAATCTGAAGAGGAATTCGAGTTAGAAGCTGATGATCTAACTCTTGATCAGATTGTTGGATCAAATATTGAAAGGACTACTAATTCCACTTCTATTCTTCCCTTGCACCATGAGCAACCGGTTATAGATCCAGTCCCTTCTTCTGAGCTTAAGGCTCTTCCTACCCATCTCAAGTACAAGTACTTGGGTGAGAAGGAATCCTTTCCGGTAATCATTGCATCTAATCTTACGGAACAACAAGAAGAGGACCTTTTGACTGTGCTTAGGGAAAATAGAGAAGCCATTGGATGGACCATGGCTGATATTAAGGGGATTAGTCCTTCCATTGTCCAACATAGAATTCACTTGATGGAAGAGGCCAAGCCTAAAAGAGACCCACAGCGTCGACTTAACCCAATAATGCAAGAAGCTGTTAGATCGGAGATTCTGAAACTCTTAGACAATGGGATCATATATCCAATATCCGATAGTCAATGGGTGAGTCCGGTCCACGCTGTGCCTAAGAAAGCTGGCTTTACTGTTGTGGAGAATGAGAATAAGGAATTAATACAAACACGTCTTCCAACGAAGATTCGAGTTTGTATTGATTACAGGAAACTGAATAGTGCCACACGTAAAGACCACTTTCCTCTTCCGTTTATCGATCAGATGCTGGAGAGATTGGCAGGGCATGAGTATTATTGTTTCCTGGATGGATATTCAGGATATAATCAGATCCCTATTGCGCCCGAGGACCAAGAAAAAACGACCTTCACCTGTCCCTTCGGAACTTTTGCATACCGTAGGATGCCCTTCGGTCTTTGCAATGCTCCAGCAACGTTTCAACGTTGCATGTTGAGCTTGTTCTCGGACATGGTGGAGAAATTTTTAGAGATTTTTATGGATGATTTCTCAATATATGGGGATACATTTGAGCAGTGCTTGTACCACCTGAAGATGGTTTTACAACGATGCACGGAAAAGAATTTGACACTTAACTGGGAAAAGTGTCACTTCATGGTTAAGCACGGAATTGTATTGGGGCACAAGATATCGAGCGTCGGAATCGAGGTAGACAAGTCTAAGGTGGAAGTTATCACCAAGCTCACTGAACCACAATGTTTGAAGGACATTAGATCTTTTCTAGGGCACGCTGGCTTCTATAGGAGGTTCATTCAGGGGTTTAGCAATATTGCGAGACCCTTGACAAATCTCCTAGGAAAAGATGTACCCTATTTCTTTGATGAAGAATGTCGTAAGTCGTGGAAAGAGCTGAAGGATAGACTTGTCTCTGCTCCGATAATATCTGCACCGGACTGGACCAAGCCATTTGAAATTATGTGCGATGCCTCTGACTTTGCGATAGGCGCTGTTTTAGGACAGCGTATTGAAAACAGGCAGCACGTAATATACTATGCTAGCAGAACGCTCAACGATGCCCAACTGAATTACACGACCACTGAAAAAGAGTTTTTGGCAGTCGTTTTTGCGTTAGAGAAGTTCCGACAATATCTGCTAGGGTCCAGGACCATCATTTTTACTGACCACTCCGCCCTGAGGTACTTAATGCAAAAGAAGGACGCAAAGGCAAGATTGATAAGATGGATCCTTCTTTTGCAAGAGTTTGACTTGGAGATAAAGGATAAAAAGGGCGTTGAGAACGTGGTTGCGGATCATTTGTCAAGGATCCCAAACGCTCCTCATGAGAAAATACCGATTAATGAAGACTTTCCTGACGAGCACATTCTGGCGATGAGTGGAGAGCCCTGGTATGCTGATATTGTTAACTACCTTGCTACCAGGCAAATTCCTTCCCATTGGTCAGGACAAGACAAACACCGTTTTCTGAGCCAAATGCGGTTCTTCTTCTGGGATGAACCGTATCTATTCAAGTACTGTCCTGACCAAATTATTCGAAGATGCCTTCCGGAGGATGAACATCAGAGTGTCTTGACATTCTGTCACAAGTTAGCTTGCGGTGGACACTTTGGTCCACGAAAAACTGCGGAAAAAGTGCTCCAGAGTGGATTCTACTGGCCCACTCTCTTTCAGGATGCCTTTACCTTTTGCAAGCTTTGTGATAGATGTCAGATGACGGGTCGGATTACACAAAGGAACATGATGCCCCTCACACCCATCTTGGAAGTCGAAATTTTCGACCTCTGGGGCATCGATTTTATGGGACCCTTTCCTCTGTCCTACGGAAACCAGTACATCTTGGTAGCCGTAGATTATGTTTCTAAGTGGGCCGAAGCGATTCCTACAAGGACTAATGACAATCAAGTTGTCATTAAATTTTTAAGAGAGTACATCATTTCACGCTTCGGAGCCCCCCGTGCGATACTGAGCGACAATGGAAGTCATTTCTGCAATAGGGCTTTTGAAGCCTTGATGCGGAAATATTCTATCACTCATAAATTGTCCACGGCCTATCATCCTCAGACCAATGGGCAAGTTGAGGTCACTAACAGACAGATAAAACTCATTCTGGAGAAGACCGTAGGACAGAATCGTAAGGATTGGTCCGTCAAACTGACTGATGCCTTATGGGCATACAGGACCGCTTACAAGACTGTCCTCGGTATGTCTCCGTACCGAGTTATATTTGGAAAAGCATGTCACTTGCCCGTTGAGTTAGAACACCGTGCACTATGGGCTTTAAAGCAACTGAATCTTGACTTGGACAAAGCCGGTGTTCTCAGGAAGCTGCAATTATCCGAGCTGGAAGAGTTACGAAACGAGGTATATGATAACGCTCGGATTACAAAGCACAGGACCAAGCTGTTTCATGACAAGTCCATTCACAGAAAGATTTTTGTTGTCGGTCAACAGGTTCTGTTATACAATTCTCGACTCCACCTTTTCCCTGGTAAGCTACGTACCAGGTGGTCAGGACCTTTTATTGTGCAGACTGTCTTTTCTCACGGAGCAGTCGAGATTCTTGATCCATCCAATGGCAATAAATTCACTGTAAATGGACAACGCTTAAAGCCATTTTTCACCACAGAGTCATTGTCACACGACGTTCACGAGTTGGGTCTTTCCGACCCAATTTATTTGTGACCTTTCCATTTGTATATTTTCCCATACATTTTTCATGAAAATCATTTGGGGACCTCTTTTGTAAATATTTTTCTTTTGCATTTTTTGTAAATAAAAATTTTTTGGGATTTTTGTACATGAAAAGAATTTCAAACCCTAGGATTCTCTTTCCTCCCTAGGATTCCTTTCATATTCAAAAGTTTTGACCAAGGGTTGTAATTCAAGATTTGACCTAGGGGTAATTTTGTACATCCCACTTTTTACCTACCTTATTTAAACATCTCCTCCTCATTTCATCCTTCCTCACCCGAGCAAACCCTTTCAGATCTGAGAGCTTCTTCCCAAACCCAACTTCCTCCAAAAATTTGATCCCAAAAATCCTCCACTTTGCCGCGCCCTGCCGCCCGTACGCGGCATTTCTGTCAGATCAGGCGCGCCGGAAAGCTCCATTCCGGCTAACTTCTGCTACTGGTGGTAGATCCTGAGAAAGTTTTCCCGAAGCCATCCCTGTGCTGTCTGCACTACTCTGTTGGGTTCCCCCCACGATCTCCGGGGGTGGTTTGCAATTTCTTATCTCCAATCCTTTACTTCATTGTCTTTAGCAATTATGGCACCAAATCTGTATGTAGAGAGGGACTTTTCTGTACTTTTTAATGACAATGGGGGATATGGCCATATTTTCGTGGATCGAATCCGCGCCTGGAACTGGTACAATTTGGTATTTGATCATCACGAGCACGAAGCCTTTTATTGTCCGGATCTAGTAAACACATTTTACACTTCTATAGATTATGCTTCTGTGAGTCATGATCCATATCAATTTGTCTCTCGTATGCCATTCGGTGACATTTGGGTCACACTTCCACTAATTGAACATATCACTCATGTCCCCTTAATTCAACAAACGTGCGAACCCTTGCCCTTAATTGATTACTTGACCATAATGGGTGCACGCTGTACTGTCCAGGATAGGGGGCTCAAAGCCCAGTCTACATTCAGGAACATTCACTGCGTTGGACGTTGGATCCAACGAAATATTCTTGGGCTCGATCACACTTCAACCTTTAACAGGCCTGTGCTTCAGATTATTCATGATCTGATGACACAGCACCACACGGTCTGTTTGAACCGAACCATCTTCCATGCTATTATTGAAAACTCCTCTCGCACTCGGGGTGCTAAGTTTTCTCATGCGATATTATTACCCGTCTGTGTCGACATTTCCTGTCTAACGCTATTTTCTCAACATTTACCCAAGTGACGATTATGACAGAGAGACCCACAAGTGCCTACAATAGTTGTTTGCAGGCACTCTGGACACCTAGTGTCATGCCTGAGAATGTACCTGTGGAGTCTTCTTCAGAGGAAAGTCTGGAGGTGGAAGATGAGCCCCAATTCTGGAGGCAGGAGCCCCCAACGGAACACACAGCCTTCATGTCTACTATTTGGAAAGGCATGAAGAAGATTTTTCGGGGACAAGTTAGGCTCAGGAAGAAAGTGGACGAGGAATCATCTAGGATATCCTCTCGTTTGGATGGGATAGAGGCCAGGCTGAGGAGGACACAATCTGCTGGACCCAGTACCACTGCGGGTCCAAAGAGGACGAGGGAGTGACTTGTTACCTTTACCTATTTCATGCATTATTTCATCTTGCATACATTGAGGACAATGCATGAGATAGGTATGGGGGGGTAGATATACTAACATAGGATTTTTCTTTCTTTTTAGGCTTTTTCTTTTATTTTTAGGATTTTTACTTTCTTTTAAGGTTTTCCTTTTAGATTTTATCTTTCTTTTTAGATTTTTCCACTTTATTTTTAGATTTTACTTTTCTTTTAGAAAAAAATAAAAAAATATAAAATAAAAAAAAAATATAATATAAAAAAAAAAGAAGAAATTCTTTGATCCATGTTTAAAGAATCTAATTTGAAATTTAGGGATTAAGGAAGCTCTTAACTAGGATTTCTAATTATAAGTTGAAAAGAAGAGTTTTGTTAGATTTTTAGGTTAAGTAATAAAGGATTAGAAAAATTACTTGATTTCAATTCTTTCTTTAGATATGAACGTTGAACATATTTAAGGAATAATCAAAGACTTAGTGACTTTATTTGCATATATATATAATAAAAAAATAAAAAAAAAATGTGTGTATATAAATAAGATAAATAAAAAAATAAAAAAAAAAGAGAAAAAAAAAAAGATCACCGATTAAGCTGGTTGGCCGTGCCTCATGAAGCATTGCTGGTCACGCCTAAAGGTGAGAATAAATACTTAGCCACTGATTAAGCTGGTTAGTCGTGCCTCAGGAAGCATTACCGATCACGCCTAAAAGTGGTTAAGTCCTTAGATTCCTAAGTGACCTAGTTTACTCGAGTCTTCGAACCCGAGGGATGTATTCTCATCTGGTGCCCTAAGACCGTCTGGTCTGGGAGTCATCGGTAAGAGGCTCGCTACATGGGTAGACTAGGAAACTAAGGATGATAAGGGAATGTAAATAAATAAACATTGTATATACACATATATAAAAAAAATATTATACATATAAGTAAATAAATGAACTTAGTCTGAGAGAGATCCTTCATATTTATAGATGTAAATATCCTAAGATTGATGCAGAATCAGGTTTTTCATCTTTTCCCGAAAATCTTAACCTAAAATGAAAACAAAACTCTAATTAGATACTTATAAGAGGAATGAAAAGTTTTGAGTAACCTGAAACCTATAGGTCAAATTAAAATCTTTAAAGCATGGATCAAAAATTTCACTAACCCCTTTTATTTTCTTTTTGGATTTTGTGGGTGTAATCCGCTGAAAACCCTCAGGAGACAACACTCCTCCTCTAGGGTAACCTAGAGGTTTAACGGCTTGTTGCACGTGCTCAGTGCAATCGTGTCACCTACGAAAGTGGTGTAATAATTAGTCAGGATTTTTCTTTCTTTTCTTTTATTTTTGCTCGAGGACGAGCAAAAGCTAGGTATGGGGGTGTGATTATACCATATATTTGCATTTTATACCGCCTTTATACCTTGCATATTGCATATTAAATATGATTTTTAACCCATGTTTTCTCTAATTTTGCAGATCTCCACTTTAAAGAGGAAAAGTAATTAACCACCTTAATTAGTGATAATTAAGGGGGTTAATTAAAAATTAGCCAAAGAATCAAATCAGATCTCACCAAGATCTGAGCGCCAACTGCAAGATCCAACCAGTCCACGTGGCCAACAACTTAACCACCAGATCCCACCAGAAAGATCCGAGCCAACGGCCCAGATCTGGCGGCAATCTGGCGGCAATCCGCGGCAATCCGAGGGCCGTTGGGCCTCGGATTTCGTGCCAACGGTTAAGATCTGATGAGATTCTCAACTTTGCCTATAAATACCTGATCAGAGATCTGTGCGAGCTCTAGTGAAGAGAGAGGGAAAATTTTGGATTAGTTGTAATTTTTGTTTTAGGATTCTAGTTCTTCTCTCCTTCCTCCTTGATCTCTAGCTAAATTGAGAGAGAGTTCTTCACTTGAGAGATTGTAATCAAGACTTGTGACAACCTTGAAGCAAAGATTCAATGGAGCTCTCATCTTCTTTTTACTAGAATTGAGTATGCTTTTTCTTCTTATGCTTTTAATTCTTGCATTCAATTTCTAATTCTAGTTTAATTCTAGTTGAGTTGTTTAGATCTTTGATTTCATGGAGAATTATAGCTTTCTTGTTAGTGTAATGGAGGGCTAGTTTCTTGAATGCATGGCTAGCTAATCTCACCTAGCTACTACTAGCTCTAGTTGATTGTATTCTTTAATTCTTGCATGATTTCAAGTTTCTTGTAAATTCTAATGGAGTATGTTGTATCCTTTGGTGATTGCTTGTAAGATCTCTAGATGAATTGTGTATCTCTTATAAAGAGCATTTGATTGGATCAAAAGGATGGATTACCATTGATTGTGTCATTTGAGTAGCAAGAACAACTCAAGCACTTCAAGCTAACTTTGTAGTTAAGCTTTGAAGTCCTAAAGAGTTTGATTCTTCTAACCTTTGCATTAAATGAGTACCAAGCCTATATTTCCTCATTGCACACCTAGTAAGAGAACCTAGTAGACTTCTAGCCAACTAACTAAAAGGAACACTAAGTCTTCAAAGAAAGAATACCACACTTGAAACATGCAAGTACTTTTCAATTGTCTATGATTCTTGATGAGACAATATTGCAATCAACAAAAGAGGTATTATGTTAGCAAGGAGGTTGAGTAATGCTAGCCATGCATCTTTCTAATCAAGAGAGTTTACACATTTCATTCTAGTATTCTTTTCTTTTCTTTACTTCATCACACTTCATTCATTGCACTTCTTTTTCACAATGCACCACCACCAATCCACAACTTCTTGTATATTGTTTTCTCTTGTGTGATTAACAAAGAAGAGTATTGTTTCTTGTCTCACTAGTATCGTGAAAGCTTCTATGCTTGCTCTCCTCGTGGTACGACTCGTTTTAGCTACTTGCTATAACGAAAGATTGAAACAAGGTATAATTCTTACATATTCAAAGTAAACAAGATCAAAGGTGAATTCTAAACCCTAAACCATCTCTTAAATACCTGATTCTTGTACAAATACATCATATACCTTGTAAATACTCAATCACCAAAAGACCAAGTTTTTAATCCCTTAACTTTGTTTCCTGGCTTCAGCCGGCCGACCAGAACGGTCGACCGCAGCTTGAAGTCGGCCAACCTTTAGGGTCGACCGATGTGCACAGACGTGCACGCCAGTTCTGACAGGAGGGCCGGCCGACCGACCCGGCCGATCGTCAAGAGAGGTTTGCTCTCTGGAAAGGCCCCGGCCGACCGAGCGGTCGACCGTACAGAGAGACTTGCTCTCTGTATCCTGGCTCGGCCGACCGACCGGTCGACCGATGGCTCAAACGGTCTGAAATATGACCGTTGGCCGGACGACCGGGCGGTCGTCCGACAGGCCTGACAGACCCCAACGGCTAGTTTTCCAGACTCTATAAAATGGGGCATTTGGGGGCTGTTTTGATTAAGATTTTTGGAGACTTTTAGAGCCAGTTTTTCCTACCATTACAAGAGGTTTTTTCTCCACAAAATTGAGAGCAAATATTTCCTATCAAGAGGGGAGTTTTATAAAGAGTGTTTAAAAGAGATTTTCTTTGAGTTTTCCTCCACCATTCTCATCCTTGTTTTCTCACACAAACACTTGAGCAACCCATTGATTATTCATCTTATAGGAGTGTTGTAGTGAGAGTTTTTATTGGTGATCAAAGTGTTTAGATCACCAAGAGATCTTTTCTTATTTCTTGAGGAGGCGGACGAGTGCGTTCGCGGTTGTTTCGAGTTCGTGTGTGAACTCTTTGTTTGAGGTGCGGCCTCGGCGAGCTAGTGAGCTTGCAGTGTGTACAGACTAGGGGGTCCAAGAGCTTGTAGGTGTTGCGGCACCGAGTGATCCGGTGGGATCGATTATAGTGGAAATCCTTCGTGGTTGAAGGCGGGGATGTAGAGCAAGTGTGCTCGAACCTCGAAACAAATCCCTTGTGTTTGCGATTGCTCACTCTCTCTCTTTGTCTCTTTGTTTATATCTTGCATGTTTTTATTGTACTTATCCTTACATGCTTGATATTCTAGTGAGTCTAAGGAGTTCTAGTGTGAACTCGTTGTAGGTGTTACAGCACCGAGTGTTCATAGTGTTGATGGTGGGGACATAGAGTAAGGGTACTCGAACCTCAAAAGAAATCTCCCGTGTTTGCGATTGCTCTCTCTCTCATTTGTGCTTATATCTTGCATGATTAAATTGCTTTCATTTTTATATACTTGATATATTTGTGCTCTATTGATTATATGCTTGGGTTTATTTGCTCACACTTATATTCAACCAAGAGAGTCATAGCGGCACCTCAACTCTTATCTAGAGGAATCTCGAGGAGTTAGTCCAGAGCTCTTCACTGGGAATTCGGCTACACTCTTAGGTTATACTTAGTGTGTCTAACTTAATAGTTTTTAGCTTGCATAAATAGTTTTAATTCCGCATTAATTCAACATTAGATGAGCTAGTCACCTATTTACTCCCCTCTAGGTGATTTCAATTGGTATCAGAGCCTCGTACTCTTGATTTGGGTCTAACAATCTAGAGTTAAAGATCTTCATTTATAACTAATCATAATATTTGTACACACACATGAATTTCATGTCACCTCCCACTTTTGATATTCTTAACATCCAAACTTGAAAGGTTAAGATGTCATTGTACCTCAAAACCTTAGGAATTCATGTTTATTTTGCCGCTATTAAGGATTCATATTGTTTAAATGGCAAACACCTTAAGGCTAATACAAAAGCCATCCATATCTAAAGTCAACCCTAAATGATGGATATTTATCTAGAGTTTCTAACTATGATTCGGCTTTTATAGTATGGAACACTATAGTCTCTCTTGGCGAATAAAAGCAATATTATGTGAGGAGCGACTCGAATGATGGAAGTGATGCTTCCAACTTATGCTACATGGTCCAAGGGGATAACCCTCTTGAGGTAAACTCTGAATCCGAGTTAGAAAAAGATATTGACATGTCTTATGATGAGCTTGAATCATTTTGTTAACAACTTCTTGAAAAATATGAGTTGCTTAAAAAGGATAATAAGAAAATGAAAAATAATTTGATTCCTTGTTAAAAGAAAAAGATTCATTTCAAAAGAAAATGATATATTGAAAAAGGATAATATTTTCTTGAATTCTAAATTGAATGATCCTTGTGAAGGAAATGCTTCTTTAAAAAATAAAATTATTTTGGTGAAAAAAGAAAAGGAAATTGCTTTGAATGAAAACAACTCTTTAAAAAGAAAAATTGTTTCAAAAGAAAGGAAAATGTTTCTAAAAAGAACAAGATTGTTGATTCTCATTCTCACCATGCTTTTCATGTAACTATTGATAAAAATGAAATTAAATTTTGAAAAATAGAATAGATTGTTTGAGCTTAATTTTGAGCAATTGTGCATTCAATCATAATAAATTGGAAACCTTATTTTAAAAGAAACAAGCTCCACATGTACATGCACATCACCCACGGCATAGATATGCACACTTTGCCCATCATGATCACACTCATTCACATGTGCATCCTAGAGTGTATAAATGTACACATTACGGCCGTAAAGGCCATTTAGCAAAATTTGTTATGATAAGATAAATCATATTAAATTTGCTAATAAAAATGTTTGGGTTCCAAACAAAGCTAACCCCGTGGACCCAAAAGAAAATGGGTACTAAAGCCCCTACCTCTTGTATTTGATGTAGGTGTGGGCTCTCACATGACGTGATAGATTTGGTGCCTTGGTGATGGATACATGGGCTTGAAGGACATACAAAATTGATCCACCGTTATCAAGATAGTTTCGGTGGGAAGACCACATGTTTGAAGATATAGAGATGTGCCCTAATGGTTTTGGTAACTATCTCTAAACTCCTATTTTATTTTACATGCTTTTACTTAGATAATATTTTTAGCATGTTCATGTTTTGTGTTTATGCATCATGAGGTGAATGTTTGTTTAGATATAGTTTTCATTAAAACTTGTGTATATATTTGTACAAGTACTGAGCAACATTTGATTCTTAAATGTTTGTACTTCATTACTCACTTGTACTCATTACACGTACATTTGTAGCCTAATTTTGATGATTCCTTCATTTATGCTTATTTTGCCTATTTTTGTGCATATTTTGCTTCATGTATATGTAATTCTTATTCAAAACTAATAGATATACATGTATACTTTTGAGTCTCTTACTTTCATGCAAATTTCATTATAGACTCTTTTGTGTTTAGGATATGTATGTATATTTTTAGTTTTGATAGAATATACATTTGCCTTGAAGTTTATTTTTATTGAAAATAAATTTTTATAAAAAGAAATTTATGTTCATCTTGAGCCTCATTGATTATTTTCATAAAAATGCTATTTACATGATTCTTGTACACTCACACTTCATTATTTACTCATGACATTGTCTTCATGAGAAGTTTTGAGTTTTATAGATTTCGAATGTCAATACTTATGTATTTGGTATGATTCATGATATATATATATATATATATATATATATATATATATATATATATATATATATATATATATATATATATATAATATATATATGTTTTGTTTTTCATATTTGAAGGATTTTTAATTAGTTTTTCAAAAATTATTTTAAAACTAGTTATTAATTCTTCAATAGGTTGAGTTTTCAAATTTTGTACGATATTTTTAAACTCTTATTTTTGAGAACCCCTACCAACCCCTTAAAGGGCGGATGGATGGGCGACCATGCCTTGTATGCCTTATTGAAAATCTTTTATCATGTGCATGAATATGGTGGTTAAGTATGAGTTATACACATGTACTTCATGAAATTCTATTTTTGTAACTCATATATGTTTTCCTATATATGTATGCTTCAAATTTCAAATAATATCAATTTCTAATGGTATTTTCATTTTCATACATATTATATGATTTGATTGTGCTTGATTTACAATATTCTTACATGTTTGAAGTACAAATTATGTTTATGCTAAGCTTGACTTATATCTTAATTTCAAGGTATTTATGATTTATACACTTGATCCTCATCATATTTTCTCATCATATTTTCAATTGCTATCTCAATTGGTATTTTAATGAGCTTAGCATTATTTTCAATTGGTATTTAAATTGGTATCAAAATATACTTCATATTCTACCATTTATTTGATATCAAAATTTACAATATACTTCAATTGATATCAATATGTTTCAACTTCAATTAGGTTACGATTTCAATTGGTATCAAAATGTTTTACTTTTTATTTGGCATCAAAATTTACCATATATTTCAAGTGATATCAAAATATAAAATGTTTTACTTTCCTTGGTATCACAATTTACAAATGTTCAATTTCAATTGGTATCAAATTTTCAATTTCATTTGGTATCAAATATCTTGTGATAACTTAAAATTTTGTTTACTTACAAGTGGTATATCAAAATTTGATTTAAGAGAATTCAAAATTTGTCCTTAAAAGGATGATTAAAAATGTTTTGATTTGTATTGCCTATATGCAAGGGAGCTTAACATCTGTTCTATATATATTTATGTTGAGTGTATCTTATATTGAGGAGCTTAACATCTCTTCTTTATGTGATACATGTGTGTAGGGGGAGCTTTACGTCTCCACTTACACATTGTATATTATGTTTTATGTGAGTTAGGGTTTTGTCATCCCTTCTTCATGTAATGCATGTATATAGGGGAGCTAACTTTACGCCTTCCTCTTCATGAATGTGTATCACATATATATCCTTATTTTTGATTTGTTTTTCACCCCTTTATTGATGATTGACAAAAAGAAAGAGAATAATTTTGAGTTTATATATGCATATTTACAATTTGAGTTTATACAAAAAGGAGGAGAATGATTATGTTTATACAAAAAAGGGGAGAAAATTTTTGGGAAAAAGATTTTTTGATTTATGCATGTTACTCTCACCTTATTTATGCATATAAATTTGTTTAGTTTTTTGCAGTTCATTGCAACATCTATTTGTTTATTGTTATGCATGAGTTAAGGGGGAGTTTCTATGAAGCTTGACTTTAATCCATGCATATATAACTTCATGAGTTTTGTCATAATCAAAAAGGGGGAGATTGTTGGCCCAAGGCCCATCACTCTAGTTTTGATGATGATTAACTCATGTAGTTATAGTACTAATGATCTTGTGTTTAAATTAGTCATAGATATTTGATCAAGATCTTAGTTGGTGTTTAGCTTCAACAAAGGATTTAAAGTCAAGTTTTGGAGGTAGCACGTGTCGATTCAAGAGCTCGCGCATCAAGACTGCATCAAGTCCTCAAGAAGAGTCTAACTCATTGGATCAAAATTTGGACCAAGTCAAGAGAAAGAAGAAGACCTTCAAGAGAAGACTTGTATCTAGGTTTGTTTGTAGTAAGATTTTATTTTAGATAAAATATAAAGGATAGATTAGTTAGTGGATTGTTCAAGTTCATATACACTCACACACAAGATTTATATGTATTTTCATAAAAGAGTTTTTATTTTAGAAAAATACCGTTTTGATTTTTAAGCTTCAAATATACATGTATTTTATCAAAACTATTTTAGAGCTTAATTTCAAAAACTTAGATATTTCATCATATATATGTAGTAGATCATATCCATACACACTAAGCTTATAAAGTGTTTATAATATCTTATTTTTGTATTTGGAGAAGTTTTGAAAAAATCAATTTTGAAAAATAAAGATTTTTGTTTGAGGTAAAACTTCCATATTGGAAAAAGAGTTCAAAATATTTATAACATGTTTTGATTTTTTTCTCAACATGTTTGTATATCAAAGTATATCACTGCACTTATTTTTGTAAAATTTATGAGATTTTATGGGATTTTATTGAAGGTAAAAAGCCAAGTTTTTAATCCCTGAAAATAGCTGGACTGGCTTTCTGCCGGTCGACCGAGCCAGAAGTCGGTCAACCGCGTCGGTCGACCGATGTGCACAAACGTGCACAGCCAAAGGCAGGTCGATCGCATGGTCTGGCCCGGTCGACCGGGTGATCGACCGCTGGGTCATTTTCCAGGCAACGGTCGACCGACCAGTCCACCGCTGGCACAACGGTCAGAAATCTGACTGTTGGCCGGTCGACCGGGCGGTCGAATGCCAGCAGTCCAGACTGCTGATTTGGACCCCAACGGCTAGATTTTGGAGGCCTATATATTGGTGTTCCCTTGGAATGTTTTCTATAAGATTTCAAGAGAGTTTTTGGGCTAGCTTTTCCTACCTATATCAGTGATTTTATCCACATGTTTTAGAGTCAATATTTTTAATTCAAAAGGAGAGTTTATTAAGAGTTTTCAAAAGTAATTTCTAGAGTTTTTCACAACCAATTTAATCCTAATTTTTCTCGTACATATTTGAGCTTTTCATTGCTATATCAATCCTATAGGAGAGTTGTTGCGAGAGTGATTTTAGGTGATCAAAATGTTTAGATCGCCAAAGTGTTCATTCTTATTTTGAGGAGGCGGACTTGCGAGTTCGCGTTGTTTCGAGTTCTAGTGAGAGCTCGGTGTAGAGGTGTGGCCTGGACAAGTTAGTGTGTAGTTCTTGAGGGAACAAGAAAGAGACTAGGGAGTCCAAGGAGTTCTAGTGTGAACTCGTTGTAGGGCACCGAGTGATTCGGTGGGATCAGTTATAGTAAAAATCCTTCATAGTGTTGAAGGCGGGGACGTAAAGCAAGGGTGCTCGAACCTCGAAGCAAATCTCCCGTGTTTGTGATTGCTCTCTCTCTATCTCACACTTGTGTTTATATCTTTCATGCTTAAATTGTTTTCATTTTTATATGCTTGATATATTTGTGCTCTATTAATTATATGCTTGGGTTTGTTTGCTCATACTTGTATTCAACCAAGAGAGTCATAGCGGCACCTCAACTCTTATCTAGAGGAATCTCAAGGAGCTAGTCCAGAGCCCTTCACCGGAATTCGGCTACACTCTTAGGTTATACTTGGTGTGTCTATCTTAATAGTTTTTAGTTTGCATAATAATTTTAATTTCATATTAATTCATCATTAGATTAACTAGTCACCTATTCACCCCCCTTCTAGGTGATTTCAATGACAATTTAGTTACTAACCACTAACCATCTAACCACTTACTTTATAATCCACATGAATCTAATAGCCTCTATAAGGACTTACTCTTGTAAGAGCCATTGATAGCTCATGATGATAGATTCTAACATTCTACCATTTCTAATATCTAACCAACTAACTTGCAACTTGCAATGTCTTCTTTATTTCATGCTCATCTCTAACCGGTTTTGATGATTTAATAGTAACTTGCAACTTATTGTGTGGTATGGATGTGTTGGTTTGAATGTAGAAGAATAATCTTATGTGACATGCTCTGTACCGTCTCTTGAAGCCAAGGACCAGTGATGGCCATGGATCCATGTGAGGCAACTATCACTAAGAGGTTAGTATAGTTAATAGAGCAATTAATACTTAGTAGCCATGAGTTTTCTTTTATCTTATTTTAAAAATCAATTTCAAAACTCTTTTATCATTTCCATCATTGTTTTTACAACTTCTTAGTTCACCTTTATTTCATCTTCTTTTTGTTTTTAAAATCACTTCTCTTTTATTTTCACATTTCTGTTTCATCGCCTCCTCCACCTATCACTTCTAAATTTCTTTTCTTTTTCTTTTTCTCATTCTTTAATAAAGAAGAAATTGTTAACAACAAACGTGAATAAGAACTTTTAATGCTTCTATCGCATCCCCTCTCTGTAGGTTCGATCCGTTGAGCTAATGCTATAACGGAAGTATCGAAGGAACATTAGCACGCACATAATTACACTTATTTCATAAAATACATTTTTTTTCAAGTGCTTGTTCTGCTCCGATCAGTAAAATGTATGGAATCAAGAATACTGTAAAACAACAGGAGTAAAAAGATTGATCAGAATTTCAGAATAGGTAGAGAGAAACTCTAACACCTTGCAACATGTATGGTGTCATCTAACACCTAAACAATAGAAATAAGGCATCCAACCTGGACGTGTAAATCCAGGATCATCAGAAAGTGACCCAATGAGTTTATACGAAAAGGGAAAGTGCTCGTGCATATAAACATTGTGTACATATAATAATATGATAAACTGCAATCAGAAGATAACTGAATAACATGATAAACTGATAGCTAAAAGATAACTGGATAACAATAACATGAATAAGTCTGCAGATAAAAAACAACTAATACAAGTGTAAACAATCAACTGATGTCAAGATGTGTAATTTAGCATATATCACAAGTCTGGTTGGTTATTATTAATTTAACTAACGTAGTACTTAGCTGTGTCCCATACCACAGCCATTTTTTCACATATCAAATAAGATTATCGTAATTATAACTGCCTGCTAATGTAGTGTATGTATTTTGGAAGGGTACCATGCATGTCCGGTACCACGATCTAACACCCCTGGTGCTGAATTAGGACAAGCCGTAAGGCTCTAATAACTGAAGACCACAGCCTCACACCTTTAATAACTGAAGACCACAGTCTCACATGAAAAGACAACTAGTATGGTACCGTAATCCGGGCATAGCCCTAACAATTACAACTGAATAGGTAGCCAATACTACCTTAGTTCCTCATGGTGAAACCCACACCTCGGTATACCATAACAAGTCCTCACAAAATACACGACATGCATCATCAGGCAATTACCCGGTTCCCCGGGTTATAGTGTCTTTTATTAACAATCAAACAATATGAGTTATTATTAAAGATGATTTAGTGACCGAATATCTCCAATAACTGACGATGTTAGGAATAACTGATAACTGAATAATTGAGAACTGAGAACTACTATCTGATAATTAAATAACTATTACCGACATCAAATGGAGAAGACTAGATATATAGAATCACTAATCATAACTGGGTCAATTACAAAATCAAGTCACTGTAAGACATATTACACTACTCCAAGTCAAAAGATATAAATATCAACACATAAAATGACGTAGATAAATGCTCAAATCAACTACAGAATTAAAGTAGATATTTACTGATAACTCATGAAGAGATACACATATTCATAGTGGTAAAATATTACAATTGTCCATAATAATACAAGAACATGCAAACTCCTATTGGCAACGGTAAATAAGAAAATAACACCAAAGCAAACACTCACATGAAATAATGTTGTTTGGATCCGAATTGCTATCTGATTTTCACTGCACGAACCAGTACTAATCTTCGGATTATCCCATGAGTCGGTCTTCGAATCGCCATCGTATTGGTCTATAACAAGCACAAATTCGAATCTCCTGCAACGGGTCTGGATCTCACTGAATGAGTCGTAACGCTGCAAACAATGGGGTGACTTGCGGCGATCTCCGACGACAGATACGGTGATGGAGGAAGCCGTAGACAGTGCTTACGGCTCAAGGATCTTATAGGGAAGGGTGCGGGTACATTCGCGCTCGCCGACGGCGATCAATGACGATCCATGGAGAGGTGAGAGATGGGGGGTATGGGCCAATTGGACGGGGAGCTCACACAGCTCATCGAAGGGGGTCGACGAAGAATGCATAGGACACGGGAGGAGAGGAGAAGTCTCGCCAGAGAAGATCGGAGAATGAGCAAGCTAGCGGAGGGCTCGCGAAGCTCTCCGACGAGAGGGGGATGTGCTATTGATGGGGGGTGTGTCGGCAGGGGCTTGGCAGCCAAGGCCGGCTGCTGTTGGGCCTGGATGCGTGCACTCACGGGGCTGCTATGTGCGCCGGGTTGGTGTTGCTCTACCATGCACAAGCAGCAAAGGGGGCCAGCCATGGGTGTGGAGATGCTGCTGTTGTATGGAGATGGGGAGTTGTTGCGGTTGAGTGGGCCAGGACGAGGATGGATCTTGCAACGACGAAGCTCGTCAGAGTTACTGCCGTGCTGATCTGATGGCGAAGGGACAAGGGGAAAGTCTGGGGCGTTGATAGTGAGGGTTGTTGACGTGTTGGGCTGTTGGAGGATGGCGTGCTCGGTCCTGTGGGGGAGGCCGAGGGAAGCGCATGGTGCTCTAAGGCCGAGGGCGGAGACGATGGTGGGCGACCAAGGGATCTGCATAGGGCAGCTGTGAGTGGGAATGAGGAGAAAATAGATTAGGGTTATGCTAAGGGATTAGGAGATAATATGAGATTATATATAGAGTGATATTGGGTATATGGGTTTCGGGTTTATGGGTTATAGGATAAAGAGTATTGGATTATGGATCAAGAAATAGACTAATGGGTATTGGTCAGGGAAAAATGAAAATGATATAGGAATAATACCAATGCATACTAATAATATTAATAGTAATAACAACACATAAACATTGTATTAGTAATGATATTATCAATAATAGTAGTGATAATACATAACAATACATATTAATAACTCTAATTAAAATAACAATAATAACAATAATATTAATATTAACACCATATTAATAATAATACATATTAATAATAATAATGAAATAATATAGTAATAACTATTATTAAAAAAACTAAAAGAATAATAATAGAAATATAGAAATATGTAATTAAAAGATTAATAAGAAATAATGGTATAATATATAAAGGCAAATTTTCATTTACTGTCTCAAAAATAATTTGCATATTTAATAATGATAATAACTATAAATCAAGTCATTAAAATAAAAGTATACTAAAAATTAATAAATACATAAAAGTTTTAAAAATATAGTATTTTAAATTAGGGATATTACAAATGATCGGAGGAGGAGCCAACAACGAGGAGTAATAGAGGCCAGAGGAGGCCGAGGTGGTGGAGTTAGGCCGGGGCTGGGCGACGGTTGGCCGAAGAAGAGGGGGGAGGTGGAGAGAAATGAAGAGAGAGACAAAGAGAGATGGAGAAAAGGAGAGATGGAGAGAGGGTGTGGCGGCTTGGCCTTAGGCTGGTGGTGGAGTGGTGATATAGGGGTGATGGTGGCGGCGGCGGCCTTGGGTTGGCCCGCCGGCGATGGTGCCCTGGGCTACCAGTGGCAAAGGTGGGTGGGGGGGGAGAGAAGGGGGTTTGACTGAGTGCGAAGGAGAGGGAGGAGACAGGAGGGAGTAAGGAGCGAGGGGAGTGATTGAGAGAGATGGGGGAGGGAAAGATGATGAGATGGAGATAAGAGTTGGTGGTTGCAGGGTATGGGATGGGGAGGTCGATCACATGGGGGGAGTCAGGGAGAAAGAAAAGAAGAATGAGGAAAAAGGGAAAAGAAAAGAAAGAAGGGAAAAAAGCGAAAAGAAAAAAGAAAAATGAAAAAAAGAAAAATGAAATAATAATAAAGTAATAAATAATACTTGCAAAAAAAATCGAGACATATATGATCACGTATTTTTAGAACAAAGTGTTTCATATAGCTTTTATTTCTTTCTTCTCTTTTGGCTCCTTTTCTCGAGGATGTGGATTTTCCATTTGATATTATGGAATTAACGGCTACTTTGGAGTTTTCACTCTACTGGGGCTCAAGAAGAAGTGACATGTGAAGCTTTGTATAATGTATAAGACTCTGCGCAATGCAGAAACTTTTGGGGATAAAACTATAACTTAATGTTATTTTTTTGAGTTTACTTGCAGTTCTAAAAGTAGTGTTTATTAGATTATGTCATTTATTTCTCATTGTGCAGCATGTTGGCCGCAAAAAGAGGAAGTTTCTGTTCTCTGGTGCTCAGGACCACATCACTCCACGGCGGGTTCGGGTTCCTCTCCGTGGATGATGGATTTGGTTTGTGTGTGTGAATCACAACGCATATTATAAGAGAGTCAATCTCGCATTGACACATGTTATTAACTCTCTTATAAGGTTCAAAATTTTTAAATTTTTGTATCCCGAAACCCGATATATTATCTCCGTGTCAATATGTGATTGAATGTTTTATAATATGTACGTGGCTCATACACATGAACCGAATTCGTGAACGATGGGTATCACTTTGAATTGAGAGGGTTCTGGCTTTACATGTTATTTTATTTTGTTTTGCTTTTGTCAACCTGTGTTTGCTCATAGTTGGCTTGGTGGTTTTGTAGATCAAAATCTTGGGACGTACTGTTGATGACATATCTTGTGTTTCTATGTACTTTCTTTGTTTCAGTATGATCTCTTTGTTGAATGGGGTCTTCCCACTTTTATTTCAGAAAGTAGTGTCCAAGTTGTTCAGTTTCCAACTGATATACTCTGGGCCGTTTGTTTCGCGTAAAACTCCGTAATTCGTAAATAACTAACTACCCAGTTACAACTACGGCGTTTGTTTGGACCGTAATTCATAAAAAACTTACGTAACTCAACTGACACTCACTTGCAACCCAGTTACCACTCACTTACAGCCCAGTTACAGTTAATTTTTGTGTCATACAAATTTGTAATATTTTTTTATATTAATATTAAAATTTTTAATATTTAACTTTTTCAATATTTATTTACAGTATTAAAACTTTTAAAATCACCAAATAGTTAATTTTGTGTTCAACTTTTTCTCTTACGACTTATACATTACGACAACTAAACACCGTAAAGTACAATACATTTTTCCACTTTACAGTTTTATATTACCAACCAAGCACCGTAAAATTTACTTACATGTAACTCATTTACAATTGTAAAAGACTTTACCAATTACAACTACGAATTACGGCCAGTTACGATAACCAAACAGACCCTCTATTTAGACTAAGGGCCTGTTTGTTTCGTTACAAAACGTTACAAGTCGTAAGTCGTAAAATGAGAATGAAAAAAGTGAACTGTAGCAAAGAAAATATATTGTTTTTACGGTATTTGGTTGATAAAGTGAAGTATAAATGGAAAATATATTGTGTTTTACGGTGTTTGGTTGATAAAGTGAAAGTGTAAATGGTAAAGTATATTGTGTTTTACGGTGTTTGGTTGGTAATGTAAAAGTGTAAGTGGAAAAGTTGACCAGAAAATTAACTGTAGCAGTGATTTAAATATTATAAATACTATTAAATTAAATCTACTATTGCAAATTAAATTGTATTAATAAATTTGAGATAAAAAATTAATATTCTTAATATTTTATTTATAACAATAATATTAATAAAATATTAGTATAAATAGTAAAATATTACTAAAATATTAACTAAATAAATAATATAAAATTTAAGAAAATCTAAAGAACATTAATAAAATTTTAAGAATACTAATAAAATATAAATATTAAAAAATCTTAAAAAATAATAAAATATAGTTATAATATTATAATATTAAAAATACTTGAAAATTATTATAATATAAATTTTATTATAATATTATTGTAATATTATAGAAATATAAAATTAACAAAGTAAAATATAATTATAATTTAATAATAAATTATCATTATAGTATTATTATACTAGATTATTATTACAATATTAACATAATAAAATATATTAATATAATAATAAAGTAATTTTTTATATTAAAAATTAATTAATTAAATATATAGTAAAGTATAATATTATTATATTAATAAAATATTAACTCTAAATAAAATAATAAAAAATGGAATAAGTATTAATAAAATAATAAAGTATTAAATAAAATATTATATAAAAATAGTAAAATAATTAAATATTAAAACAATATTAAAAACAATAAAAAATAAAGATTAAAAATATAAAATAATTAAATAAGAAATTGAACACTATTTAAAATATTAAATATTTAATAATATTAAATTATATATTGATTATCAATTAACTGTTTTGAACTGTAAGTGTAGTACAAGTCAGAGTTACATGACCACAAAATTAACTGTTGTAACTGCAAGTGGGAAAATATGAGTGTAAAAGTGAGATTTACATGACCACAAATTTAACTGTAGCAACTGTAAGTGGGAAAAGAAGAGTTGCATTTTGCAACTTATTTTTCAGCGAAACAAATAACGGAAAATGAAAAAGAAGTTTTACGACTTGTGTTTTGCGGCGAAACAAACACGCCCTAAATTGAGCAATTCACATGAGTTCCCTCTACTAGCAACTCACAATCTCGAGTTTATTGGAGTTCACCCATTTGAGTCCAAAAGAGATTTTTTTTTTCCCAATTAAAGGTGTTAAATGACTACGTTTAAATCGACATATCAATATATTAGACCGCTGCAGGATTAAAATGATGGGTTAAATTAGGTAACTCGTCGTAAAAATTAAACATAGAGAAAAAAAATTTTAATTAATTAGTTTGCTACTATCAAAAAATTTAACATCATCTTTTTGCACGTTTTAGCGTTTAACAAAATTGTGAATAATTATTTTTATACAATAGAACGTTTATTTTTTAATCGATATAACACGAGATGCAGGTTGTTAACGCCCAGTCTCAAATCCTTTGCTGGACACACTTTAGAGTGTGACATGAGAGATATAGTTGTTGAATTATCCGCAAGTAAAATATTTAAAAGCTAATCATAGATATCTCATTAATCATAACCAATCTGTTACAGTAGAGAAACTAACATCAAAATGTTTTACTCCCAGAAATTAACAACCATCAGATTTAGCAAATAACATAAATATAAAAGCAAACAAAGGATCAATGTGGAACTCAATCAAAGACCCCCCCGAATGCACGTCGGCCCTTCGAAATCTCACAGCAACCCGGGCACAAACGGCACAGACGTGTTCCACAGCCAGTCCTCACCAGAGATGAAGTTGAACACGGTGAAGTTGTACGCATCAGTCTCGTTCATCGCCGGCCGGTACCCCCTCCACTGAACTCTCCCTCGCGTGTCGGCCCCGGGCCCTTTGTTCTCGTACTCGCCGTAATACAGCGTGTCGAGCCCGCGGCGGCCGTCCCACTCGAGCCACCCTTCTGGTTCGATCAGTGCATCAAGAAACGACTGCATTATCACTGTGGTCGAGAGCTGCTCCCACGGCCGGCCCAAATATGTCTTTGTTGAGTTCGGATCCTCTTGCAGGTCGGGCGCGGCCCGAATCGAGCAGTTGTGGATCGATATGCCCGTCTTGTCGTCCGGCAAGCTCCGGCTTTGCGCGGTGATGGTGTTGCTCTGTCGTGATAATGGTTTTCGTGCGTAGATGTTGCAGTTCTGGAGAACTGCGGCTGCGTTGCCGAAGATGAAGTCGATGGTGCCGTAGATGTCACAGTCACGATAAAATTGGCGGTTATGGTGGAGATACAGCGTGTCCTGGTAACCGAGGAAAGAGCATTTGTAGAAGATGGAGAGGTCTGCGTCATTTCGGACTGCGACCGCCTGCTTGTTCGCCGGTCCGGCCGTGTTCTCAAAGGTCAGGTTGTGGGCGATGAACCGCTCACCTAGCACAACTACATGAGAGCAAAAGTACATAATATACGTCACATCTAGTGGTATGGATTTTCAGTTCTAAAATTTGTCATATAAAATGTTCATATTTTAAATAATTTTGAAAGTCCAAAGCATTTACCAAATGTTGCAGTATCACAAGTCTTCCACCCTTTGGCAACGCTCCGATTCTCTGTAACCACCGTCCGATTGATCCCAGCTCCGATGACGATGAGCCCCCTCTTTGTTTTGCCTATCACTACATTCTCTTTGTAAACTCCTTCCTTAATGACAATCTTAAAATAGCCATCTTTGCTACTGGCATTCTCTGGTGCAAATTTTACCGCATCCATGATCAGCGTAAAATTTGCGCTCCCGTCCTTGGCAACTGTCACCGTCCGATTGGCCGGTATGGCGTCAATGATCCCGTTGAGAACGCCCGGGCGAAATTTCGCTGGCTGTATTGATGTAGGACCTGCAATTAAGAATTTAATCAGATAGTAATAACAGTTATTATTATTATTATTATGGTCGTCAAATAAAATGTAACTATCAAATATTCAAAAATGGCAAATATTATATGCAGCTAAAGCTAATATATTTTTATTAATTTTCTATACTGTAGTGATGGCTATTAGCTAGCTAGCTAGCTATATTCATGTTTAGATCAACGCTTAATGCACGTCCAATAGACTTGGAGCTTCCATTGAATTTAATCAAAATAAATTCTTAAATCACAAAAAAAAAAAAAGGTTGAAGAATAAGGGTTGACTTACTGCGAGCTGGCCATCTGCTCACAACTCGATCCATGGCACTGGCGACTAAAGTCAACGTCACGCCGTACATCCTGCTGACCTCATGCATCGTCTCGTAAATCTCTTCCGATCCCCGAGACTCCTCCTCCTCCAGTCCGTACAGACACGTGTTAACATTGGTCAACGCCGAGCTCACCATCGTCCTGACGCGGTCAACGCCTCTCCTCGTCAGCGCAGACTCCCCCGCCGCCAGCTCAGCAGACGCCGTCTCCAGGTCGTCAGCGCTCGTCTCGACCAGCTCGAGGCAGTCGTCGATTGCGGAGGGTTTCGTCTTGCCGGTGGATGCGCCGACACGTGTCAGCAGGATAACGGTGGATCTTGCTGTTTCTAAGCTTCGGGTGACAGCATGGATCCCGAAATCGTAGGGGCCAAATGTTGACCCTAACCCCGTGATGACGGAGCGGCAGAGCTCGGGTTCAGCAGAGCGATCGCATGGTGACGGCGTTGCTCTCGCCATGATAATGGCGAGCACCGACGCCGTCAGCAGGAGAGCGGAGAACGCGGAGGGGAGAGGCATTTTGGTTGCGACGCATGGAGCTCAAGTTATTCTGAGGATTTATATGGGAGTGAGTGGAGGAAAATTATCATATTGCTTTTTACTGGTGAGGGACTATTTTGGGAGCAGAACGTTGCCTCCAGCTAACGATGTGTTGATATTTTGGGAAGAAAGTTTGAAAAGACGTACAATATGCCGGTTTAGGTGAAGTTGGAAATAAATGAGATCGGGCCATTTTGGGACGAGGTTTATGCCACCACCTGGTTATTTTGGGAAGAGTCGGTCATCTTTTGTTTGCATGCAGATGAGGATGACTCAATCTGTTGATTGAAAATTTGAGCAGGAAATATTTTTTTTTCTATGTTCCCGCTGCAATATGCAATAAATAGAAGTGTGCTCAAATTATAGCAAAGATCCTAAATCATAAAGGGCGCTCTCATTTGCCATTGTATCACTTTTGATGGAAAAAACATCGTGCATCGAGTGTGAACTGGGAAGAGTTGTTCAAAAGAATTACAAAGATGAGGGACATTATATTTTAGGAAAGTTAGGTTACATGCATACATCCAACTTTATTGTCGTACTAAATAAAGTTACAGTTTCTATTTTGGGATATCTGAGTGAATTTCCTAATAGCCCACAAGCTTGGAAGTGATCGCTTCATTTGATACATATGAATACAATTTATATATGTATAAAACCAATAAAGTTCAAATAAGGGGCACATAAATAATATTTCCAAAGACATATAATTAATGATTTAGAAGAAGCCTCCGTATTCCAATTCTATTCTGACACCACACAAATTGTGTTAATATAACAAATTTTCTGTGCGAATTCACAAGTAATTCATGCAGAAGTTCCCTTCTTTTACAAAGTTTAAAAACTACAGTGAAATACTTGTACGCTACAGATGGTTTAATTTCTCTCTAGATTTTTATTTTTGATTTCATTTGGATAATTCTCTTTTTGTAGTGGTGGCGATGTAGAGAAAGTGGAGAAAATTGAACAGTTTGGGCGGAGGAGGATGCATCAGGCATAGTTAGTTCTTAATGCGTTCTCGCTTTTAATTAAAAACAATTTTGTAACGAATCAAAAGATCTTAGCTCTTGTTAGAATAAATCTAAAATATTTTTTAAACTTCACATCAGAAATATGAGTTCATGTCAATTAATAAAGACATTTTGCTTAAACAATCTCTTCTTCTTCCATTTTTTTATGTCTTTCAAAATAGATCTTTCCGCTTCCAGTGCCGCGCACTTGAGCTACAGCTCAAACGTATTAAATACTTGAGATGATGGCCAAGAGAAGATAGAGCAAACTTGTTTGCTTGATACAATAAAGACAACAGGGAAAATTAAAATCCTTTCTCAAATTAAATCTAACTTTAATTTAAAATTGTGTTACAGGCGCTTCCAGTGATTATTTATCTATGGATAAATAAATAATTATTCAAAAAAGTCTTAGAAAATATTTAAGTTATTTCGGCCATATTATATCATATGAATGAAACTGATTTCTAAAATGACGAATAAATTCAACAGATTGTTCGGGATGGTGAATCACGAAAAGGATTCCATTTTCCTTGAACAAAAAAATTTTAAACTTCAAAAGAAAAGCATTTAATAGATTTCCAATCTAATCCCGGTTAGGGTTTGAAATCCAAGAAGTCAAGTGAGTTAGTTACCAAATATTTTCTTCTTATACCTAATCCAATCTTTTGGTGCTACTCAAAGGACAAAATAACTTCATTTTTTTTTGCTTCCAGAAGAGAGGACTAGGAGAATGCAGCCTTGTAAATTGTAATTGTGTGTCTAGATTTAAAATGTGGCGCGTGCAATATTTTGTTGCACTTTTCGTCCCTTCAGAATAAAATACAAGGGAAAAAAAAAAAAAGTATTCCAAGAGAGAATCAGAAATTCGAGCAAAGTTTTACTAATTACGTAAACCCTTGAGGAATATACATCTACTAAAATCTTTGTTAGTGGAATAAGGACAATAGATTAAGCACTAAACCCCAATTACGGGCAATTACAATTAGACGATCATCTAAAACAAATTAACAAAAGACCAACTGGATCATCAACACAGTATATATAGATACAATAAATAGAGCTCAATATATTATTCTCAATGTCGGCAACACAACACAACACAAAAACACAGACAAGAATTATATGAGAGCCATGCACCTATAATCCAAGGGCAAAGGGGAATCCAGTCGAGCCCAGCCAGAGTGACCCAGTAATGAACTCCCCAGGAGTGAACTGTTGGGCCTCACTGGAGCTCTCAATAACCCTATGCCCCTTCCACTTCACTCTCCCCCCAATCCCAGCCCCAGCCCCAGTGTTCTGGTACTCACCGTAGTACAGTGTGTCCAGCGCAAACTCCCCGTTCCACTCGTGCCAGCCCGCCGGGTGGATCGCCTCGCTGATCTCCGACTCAATGATCACCGTCCGAGAGTACTCCTTCCACGGCCGGCCCAAATACGTAGGGTTCAAACTGGCGTTGAGGCCCGGGGCGGCGCCGATCCTGCAGCGGTGGAGCGATATGGCGGTGGGCTGGTCCGGGTCGGTCCGTCCATGGGCCGTGACCATGTTCTTCTGGCCGGGGTTGGGGCGGCGTGCCTGGATGTCACAGTCTTGTAGGACAACTGCAGCATTGCCGAAGATGAAATCGACGGTGCCCTGGATGAGGCAATTACGGTAGAACTGGCGGAGGGAGTGAGCGTAGAGGGTGTCCTGGTAGCCCAGAATGTCGCAGTCGTAGAAGGCTGTTAGGTCCGCGTTGACGCGAAGGGCCACCGCCTGGTGCTTTGATGGCCCGGCCGAGTTTTCAATCGTCAGGTCACGGGCCAGGAACCCCCCTCCGGCCACAGCTGCCGCAGTTCAACAATACAAGTTGTTGTCACATTTTTTTTGTTATGTCGGCATTAACATCACAAAAAACGCCCGAGGGACATGTTGATTATAAAAAAAAATTGTAAGGGCTCAATCTTTTCGGTTGAAATTGTGAAGCCTCTCACATGGAGGGACCGAGCCCAAAGTGTGTGAGGTGACTGTATGTTTTCTACGTTAGAGGCGTGTTTGATTTGATGACGGTGGGAAGAAAAAGTATAAAGAAAAAATAAAAATAAAAAATATAAAAATATAAATGAAAATTTGAGATTTGTGCCACTAAGCTTTATGGTGCTTTGTTATAATTTGAAAATGAAATTGGAAAAGTCGATTACAAATTAACTAGTTGGTGATTTAAATAATATCAATATTATTAAATTAAATCTGTTTTTAAAAATTAAAATGTATAATTAATTTATTAGTTAAATATTAAATAATAATAAAATACTAAACTAATAATAAAAAGGAATCAGTCGAGATCCTACTAGCGTGCAGGTTTGAAACTTGAGGAAAAGGTGATGAAAACAGTGGGGCGAGATTTGAGGAAAGACAAGAAAGACATGTGAGAGACAGACTAGACACAGTCCAGAAAAGCACTCTTGGTCTTTTTGCTGGCAGCTAGCTGGCT
Organism: Agave tequilana; assembly: GCA_038442645.1. Lineage (NCBI taxonomy): Eukaryota > Viridiplantae > Streptophyta > Magnoliopsida > Asparagales > Asparagaceae > Agave > Agave tequilana. Next base: position 12,021 of record JAVJIF010011718.1, on the reverse strand, counting down.
ATCTTGTCTAGCATTCAAAGTTCTTGCTTTTTTTGGCTGTAGAAAGAATTTTACTTTAAGTGATTTTAGTGAATGATTCATGCTGTTTATCAGGATTTAAATAAAGAAGATAGCTAGGTTTTGAGAACTTTTGCTCATACATCAACTGGTTAAGTGGTTATTAAATAAATTTTATTCTTCAAAAATAGAAATGACATTATTTGATTCATGAGCAGAACATTTAAAATCTCATGATTTCTCGTTTACACACATTTTACAATGTTTTCCCCCTTCTTCTTTGAGAATAACATTTTACAATGTATATATACATACGGGCCGTTTGTTTCGCGTAAAAGTCCATAAATTGTAAATGACTTACAACCAAGTTACAACTACAGCGTTTGTTTAGATCGTAATTCGTAAAAGGCTTACACAATCCAATTATCACTCACTTGCAACCCAATTACCATTCACTTACAGCCCAGTTACAGTTAATTTTGTGATCATGCAAATTTGTATTATTTTTTTATGTTAATATTAATTTTTTTAATATTTAGCATTTTTAATATTATTTGCAATATTAAAATTTTTTAAATCACCAAATAGTTAATTTTGTGGTCAACTTTTTCACTTACGACTTATACATTACGACAACCAACATCGTAAAACACAATACACTTTTCCACTTACAACTTTATATTACCAACCAAACACCATAAAGCTTACGTAACTCATTTACAACTGTAAAAGACTTTACTAATTACGACTTACGAATATAGGTCAGTTACGACAACCAAACAGGGCCCTAATGAACCAACATATGATTCTTTCATATAGATGGTTAAATATGTGTTTTTTTAACTGGCAGCACAACAAATTTCATATACTCTCAACCTCACTGAACATTGGTAAGACTATAAAGAACTTTCAAACATCATATAGAATAAAATAAAGTATGTGGCTAATTGAAAAGCTAAAAATGAATATCTGCATCTATGTTGGTTGAGACGAGAAGATGATTATCTATAAACTTATAAACCCTTGTTATTGTATGTAAGCGTAATCTACAACAAAAATCTAAGTATGTCAATTAATCAAGATTATTATATGTGGAGCAGAAACTAATTAAGATCAGTAGCTAATTACCTAGAGTCGCAGACTTGAAGGTAGTGAACCCATCCACCACATTCCTGCCGCCAGTAATTACAGTCTTACCCCTCCCGCCCCAACAAACATGATGTTGGTCTTCTTCTTCCCCACCTCCACATTCTCCTCATACCTCCCTTCCTTTATCCCTATCACGTACCTCTTCTTGCTCTTCGCCGGCGCGGCCTCCACCGCCTCCGCCACCGTCCTGAAATCCCCGCTCCCATCCGCCGCCACCACTACGTCCGCCTCCTCCACCCTCCTCCTGTCCTCCTCCGCGGCCGCCACCCACGTCATCGCAAACCCCGGCCCACCCGCCACGTCATCGGCGCCGTCTGTCATGTTCTTGATCATGGCCAGCGAGTTGGCGCACATGCGGGTCACGTGATCAATCCCGCCGATGACGGCCCCACGGAGCCGGCGGTCGACCTCGTCGTGAGAGAACCCGTCGACACAGGACTCCAGGTTGGCCATGGCGCCGCTGAGGAGGATCTTGAGGTCCTCCGCGTGGTTGGACACCGATGATTTCTTTGCGTCAAGTAAAATGTAATGAGTCGTATAAGATAAAATATCTTAATATTTTTATGTTAAAAAAATGGAATGAGTCGTCTGCTGAAAAATATCTTACGGATTTAAGATCTTCGTCTACGCGGTCCAGCTCGTCGAGTGACTCGTCGAACATCTCCAGGCAGTCGTGGATGGCGGTGCGCTCGCGGTGGGTGAGGGTTGGGGAGAGGGAGAGGGAGAGGTTCTTGGCTTGGGAGAAGGAGAGTCTGATGGCGGAGCGGGTGAGGTTGAGGGAGGCGTGGATGACATCTTTCGGGGCGGAGATGGCGGTGATAAGGGACGGGGAGGCGGCGATGGAGGAGAAGCAGAGATCGGGGTGTCGGGCCGAAGAGCATGAAGAGAGGAGAATGGTGTGTGGGGTTGATGAGGAGGAGGTTTTGTGGAGGAGGAGGAAGGAGGAGAGGAGGAAGAAGAAGAGATTTGACATTGATTTGATGGTGGAGTTCATGGTTGTATGAGAGGAGAGCTGAATGTGTGGCAGGGTTTATGTAGGGCTTTTACGCACCACCAACTCTTTGCACTTCTGTAATTACAATAATAATTAGAGATATTAAAACAATCCAGAGTTTCTTCACAAGGGAGACTTTTGAATGGCAAAGTTCGAAAAACAGCAAGAAGTGCGGCGACATCCGCGGATTAATGTCGGAATGAACAAAGCAATTTCCTTGGCAAACTCATGCCTAAATTCTTCCTCGTCAAATCCTAATCTGATTAACTTAGTATGAAAACATATGTACTAAGCCTATATTGCGGCTAGTCTCTCTATGTCAGTGGTTTATTCATCTCATCACATGAGGAGACAAATAGAAGAAAACGTGTATTATTCATCTCATCACATGTGGCTGTGATTGAGAAAATGGTCTCTCCACTTTAATAATCCAGTGGAGATTATGTAATTACGTCTGTGTACATATCTTTAGAATGGTTTATCTTTGATTATCATGTGCTTAATCTTATTGTCCAGTAAAGTTAATTTTAAACTATCTAGCATAGGTCCCTGACACTTTATCAGAACTCTGAAGTTAAGATGATGGTTGAGATATTTAACATGCCGCTACAGGTCGAGCGTCTTTTTTATGGGTTGAACCTAAACTTTTGCGCTAGCAGTATTTTTATTTTTTAAATCCGTATTTTAAATGCACGCCCTGTGAGATTTGAATTTGAGTTGCTCTGATACCATATTAAAATTCATATCACTGCACTAAACTCATATTAAGGTGGGAACTGAAGTATTTATATTTTAACAGAACATTGCATGACCTGTCACTTGAATTAAATTGTCTAACTATATAAGCTATATTGCTTAATTTATATAGCTAGCTCAGATTAGGACCCCCTTGAGGTGAGGACATCCTGTGGCTAACCACCCACAACGTGAAACTTATCCGAGATAACCTTCTTAACAGAAAGTGGCAGGGATCGAATGCTTGCGTCCTTTGCTCCTCTACACCTGAATTACTGGATTCGGTTCATGCGTGTGAGCCACACACACATACAATAAAGGGGATCAATCCCGCATTATATGATCCTCTTATAATATGCTATGTGTGTAGGCCTCACACACATATTATAAGAGATTATAAGAGTTCCAATCCATGTGTCAATGCGTAATTGATTTCCTTATTGTATGTGTGTGTAGCTCACACACATGAACCAAACCTTGAATTGTTGGACCATCTATTGTAACCTTGCCGTTTTCCAAGGCAATTTGGTCATCATTTAAAAGGGCATTCACGACACAAGGACACCCACCTTCAATATCCTCCCTCTGGACGGAATGATGGAGAAATGGGATTTTCAAAAGGAACTGGGTTCTTTGGGATATGATGGTTGTCGTGGTTTGTTGCCTTGTTGGGATATTTGGAGAAAAAGAACTCTATAACTTTTAATAGGGTAAATTATGGAAAACACTCATGTATTATTGGGAGTGTTGCACCAAATACGTTTATACTGTCAAAACTCACACTTTGCATCCCTGAGGTCTGATGCCATCGACTTTTTCATTAAATTATACATGTGTAAAACGAATACTTTGATTAAACTTATTTTTTTTTAAATCCCTCAAATTTCTCTCTCTCCCCCATCTCCCCTGCACATCACTCACTCTCTCTCCTCCCCTCCTCCCTCCTCCTCTCTCCGGCATAGAAGTCACCCACAACGCCGACGAAGGGTGGCCTCGCCCTCCCCAGCTCCCCCCACTGCCTCGCCGCCATCCTCCTGGCGGTGAAGAGGGAGCCGGGGGGAGGGGAGAGGCCGCCCTCCTCCCGCTCCCTTCACCTCCACATCGCTCTTCTTTGACAAGGAGGGAGAAGGGGGAGGCGACCCCTCCCTCCCCCTGCTCTCTCTTCGCCAGGGGGGCGGTGAGGAAGAGAGCTGCAATGAAGAGGAGGGAGCAGGGGAATAGCCTTTGACATCGAGGGAAGCTCCCTTCTGTTCCCCTTCCCCTCTCTCTTTCTCGTCAATGCGTCGATGCCTCCATCGTTGAAATGGCCTCCGACCCTGACGGTCGAGCAAATGTCGGCGGCGAGAAAGTGAGGGCTTCTTGACAGGGAAGCTAACATCGCAGCGCAAAAGATGGAGCCGTAGACGTCGGACTCAACGTCGAATTGGATGCGGCGAGAGGGGAGGAGGCGAGGCCCCAGAGGCAATCAGAGAAGTCTTGCTCAAGTATTTGTGCTGAGAGTGAGGCCGAGGCTGAGAGAGAAAGAGGCGGCAGGGAGGAATGAAGCAGGAGGAGAGAGAGGTGCGGTGGAAGGAGGATAGAGATGATTAAGTGTAACACCCCATCCTCGGTATACGTGCACAGTTACGTATCCTGATTTTTGGTGCATTTTATTATTATTATTTATTTTATTTTATTTTATTTTCTGCTATTTAAATACTTACTCATATGGCAGTATTGCATGATTTGATCTGTTTGGTATTCATATTTGACTAATTTTAGTTTCAAATAATATTTTTTAATATTCTAGATTTTTCATGATTTTCTGAAATTTTTCGGAATTAAATTGTAGATCTTCAAAACGGTGTCGGCCAGTATCACTGGTTGATTCCAGGAATTTTAATTTGCTATTGGAACCAAATTTTCGGATTCTGCTTTCACATTCCTTCTTAGAATTATGTTTTCTTCCTTTGGGCATTTTCTGGGGATTTTTTAGATTTTATCGAAAATTCAGCCTACCCGGTGTAGACACCGATCCCAGTATATTCCAGGATTTTTATTTTGAAAATGAGATAGAATTTCTGGAAACCGATTTCACCAAAAGTCATTTCATAATATTTATGATTTTTTTTGAATTTTTGGATAGCTTTCTGAGATACTTCAATTTTGGTCATTCCTGGAGTTTTCGGTATTTTCCAGATACCGAGAATTTATCCAAGTTTTCCACTTACCTCTTTTTCCATTTTTCTCTCTCCTTCCTCAAACGCGAGCTTCACCAGCTGAGTTCATCATTAATGCAGCCACCCTCTCCATGCTGCATTAAATGCTTATGGGCTGACTCAACTCAAGTCCAAATCACCCATGCCTTTGTCCTTTTCTCTGAAACGCAGCCTCTTTGCGTTTTCTTCTGGACGCAGCCTTGAGTTCCCGCGTTTGGCTCTATATTTGCCTAAACGCAGCCTTGGGACATTGTGGACGCAGCAATCTTTGGAGGGAAAGTGATGATGGCTTATTATTATATTATTTTCCCCTTTATATATACATGCATCCCCATCTTCTCTCTCTTTCACTTTCTTCATCTCCTTTGTTTCCTGTGAGCTCCAACAGCAAGCACACCACCACCAAGCTCTTGGTCGGCCACCACAAACCCTCCCCTTCTCCATTTTTATTCCAACACCAAACTCCACCAACTCCTCCACCTTCTTCCCCTCCATCTCCTTCACCATTTCCAAACAACTAACTCCATCTTCTTCAACCTCTTTCACCAAGAGACACCAAAAGAACCCATCACCTCCACAAAACTTCATCACCATCTCCACCACCACCTGCACCACCGTAGCCTCCACCGAGCATACCATCTTCACCCCCTCGTCAACCTCTTTCCGGCGGACTATAGCTTCATTCCCCGCAACGCCATTTGCAAAATCTCGTTTTGCCATATTGAGTTGGACTTGCACCATCAACCTTTTTCCTTCTCTTGTGGAGACCGGCCACTCCTTTGGATTGGGGCCGTGTTCTTCTTCGTTGACAGGATTCTAGGCCGGTGCCCTCCTTTTGGTTTGGGACCGAGCTTCATCACCGTAGATTTCCCGGTAATCGTTCGCGATTGTTCCGGTGATCGTTGGGTGATTAACTTGGCAAAGGACTCATCTTCTACACTTGGCACTCTTGCTGGACTTTGGACGCATTCTAGGCGAGTAATTCTACTCGCCAAGACTTGGATATCATTTCATGTTTGTAAATAAAACGCAGCCCTCAAATGACAGGACCTGCTCTCAGTTTTGCACTTCATTAGTCGACTTGACCAACTCATAAGTCGACTAATCCCTTTGAAACGCACCCTTATTTCTGAAAACGCAACTTGTAGTCGACCACCCTTATTTACCAGTCGACTAACTCTTTTCTGAAAACGCAGTCTTGTGAGACGCGCACCTTATTAGTCGACTTGATGTTTTCCCTAGTCGACTAACTTTCCTTCTGGAGACGCGGCTTTCTGAGACGCGGGCTCTATTAGTCGACCAAACCATTATTCCCAGTCGACTAACGCAGCCCCCTGAAACGCGGCCTTATGAAACGCAGCCTATAAGTCGACTAACCCCTTCTACTAGTCGACTAACTTTTCTCCTGAAAACGCACTCTTTGAGACGCAGCCCTATCAGTCGACTTGTCCCCTATCTATAGTCGACTAATTCCTCCATAAGTCGACTACTATCTCTCCCTAGTCGACTAATCTTGACTATTTGCTGTGCTTAATTACTTCTTTGATTATGAACATTATCTTTGGGTCATGTATTTTATATTGCTATTTCATGGCATGTTACTTGATGAATATCACCTCTTATCATGCTGACACAAGGCATGATACACCTGACTCCTATAATTATCATTATAACGGGAATGATAACCGGACTTCATGATTTACAAACTTGATTACTTGATAGTACGAACCAGTACTCCTGATATACCTGTACTCCTGACATGTTCCTGCTCATTCCCGAAATCTGATAATTATTTAATATACCATAAAATGAGACAACTTACATTGGGTCGGGGGAAACATGCGGCTATCATATGTGTTCGTGTTTACAGTGGCATTAGGTATGTTGTGCAACTGAACTTCCGGTCTGACCTGTGGGCCTCCAGGCGATCGAGGGAGTGCTGGCTCCCTCATTCCTGGTACCATCATGATAAGGGCATACAATAAGTCCCTCCTGTTTGCCTTGCGGCGGGTTCCGTCACCAAGCAACGGAACAATCCTGGGCCGTGGTCCCGGGTATGCACGGGACCCACTGTAAACATAGTTCGTTGATACCCCCGCTGGTTTCCAATAACAACCTTGCTTTACTCGGATATGGATCTATGTGTGCTGGGACGCTAGTTCACATAGCTAGATATCAGGTAAGACGAGTAATAATAATAATAATAAAAGACGTTAACTGTGGGTTTGTATGCGCTTGGATTACGGTGACATGAGATAAAAGTATATAGATGAGGGTTTCCTTGTTTGGATTATTCCCTCAAAGTACTAATCTCATGAAGTCGTAACTTGAGCTTATACAATGCCTTTCGTTTATAACTTTTGTGCTTTCTTTACTCGCTGGCTGATTATTCATGATATTGTACCGACTCTCATACTCTTATTTCTTATGCCGCTCGGCTGTAACCTGTTCACTTGTTTGGGAGGTCCTGACTCCCTTGAATTTGTATGTTCAGGTTCCGAACCTTGGATTGAGGTGGAGCCTTCTGTGGAAGATCAAGCTTTCCTTTCCGAGCAGGCTGACTAGTCTCGGTTTCTGTTGTGCCAGACTCTCTTTTTAGCTCGCGGGACCTTCCTTCAGCTCGTGAGCATCTTGTAATCATACTGTAAATCGTACTTTTGTGCTTGGCTGTGATATAGGATGCATGTGATATGTAATAGTATGTCACATCCAGTGATAACCTTGTACTTTGTATTTCTTATGTTGGCATATGAATGGACGCTACGCTTGTCGTACTCTGATTCTTGCTTGTACTGATGCTTAGCGTATATACGTGAGGGTACTTCTGACCTGCGTATGTACGTCGCAGTGACGTCCCGGTACCCTCCGGATCGGGGCGTTACAGGTTGGTATCAGAGCCAGGCTCTCACACCTATAGTACAATCAAGCATCAAATTAATGTAATTTGCCATTGCCAACTACAATGTACAAGTTATCTAGTCCTTCTTGATTCCTTTCCTTGTGTCCTAAAATCTTTCATCTTTCCAGTTTCCAGTCTCCTTTTTACTAACATAAGTATGGATAGAAGGACGAGTCGTAACAATGCCGGACAAGCATCGAATGGACCCGCGGGGGAGAATGTTGAGATTCTGAGGGTTATCCAGACTATGATGGAAAATCAGCAACAGCAGACAGAACTCCTTCGGCAAGAGTTAGTAACTCCCAAGGAACAAAGGCCGGGGAATGTATCAGACTTCAGGCGGTTACAACCGGCGATATTCACGGGAGAAGAGAAACCACTAGATGCTGAGCAATGACTGATTGACACCACAGATCTGTTGAACGCAGCCCGGGTCCCAAAAGAAAATCAAGTGGAGGTCGCCAAGATTCAGCTAAAGGATGTAGCCAGGACCTGGTGGCTAGCTGAAGAAGCGAGATTGGAGAAACCTGTCTCGTGGGACCAGTTCTCCCAAAGCTTCTATAGTAGATTTTTCCCTGCCACCGCTCAGAAAGAAATGGAAGAACAGTTCATCCGACTTCAGCAGTGGAACCGGTCTGTGGATGAGTATGCCGCTGAGTTCTTGAGGCTGAGCCGCTTCGCTCCATATGTAGTGGCTGATGAAGAAAAGCGGGCGAGTAGGTTCCAACAGGGTTTGCGAATGGACATTCAAATCCTCTTGATGCCCCAACAGCTGAAAACGTATTCCCAAGTCCTCACCATAGCTCGGGAGGTGGAGCGAGGTCTGGAGAAAGGGAAATCTAATATGATGAGGAACCAGGCCATGAAGAGGCCATTTCCACAAGCAGGGAGAGGAGGTCCATTCAGAACAGCGAGAGTCCCAGCCATGAGACGGCCATTCCGACCAGCTCCCTTTCCAGTAACCCAACCATTCTTCTTTTGTAGTTATTGCCAGAAACCAGGTCACTCCCGACAGAATTGCCGTAGGGCAAATGGGTTATGCCTGGCATGTGGTTCCCGTGATCATTCAGTAGAAGTCTGCCCCCACAAGAGAATGGGGATGGCCAACAAGCACTACCAGCACTTCCAGGACCAGATGGACAGAGGAACCAGGGACCAATGGTTAGGAAAGCCCTTCCCTTCCCCCACAGCAAGTTATCCGCCCAGTCCAGAGGGGAGTTAGAGCTGCAGCAGGCCGTGGAAGAGGACGAGCTTACAACCTGACAGCGGAAGAGGCCGAAACTTCTGGAGAAGTGGTAACAGGTAAGATCAGGGTACACTCGAAGCTCGTTCTTGCCCTCTTTGATTCGGGTGCATCTCATTGTTACATATCTGATCGTTTTGTTGCCTTGCATTATATACCTGTTCGAACTTTAGACCACCAATGGGAGATTAGTACAGGGAATGGAGTAGTCGTATCTACTAAGGTTTGTATTGATTGCCCTGTAGAACTCTGTAACAGGACCTTGGCCATAGATATGCTCGTACTAGATACTAGAGGGTACGACATAATCTTAGGCATGACTTGGCTCAGCAAATACCATGCGGTCATTGATTGCCGAAGCAAGAAAGTTATTTTCAGAATACCGCTTCAGCCTGAGTTCCAATTTGAAGGAGAACGCAAACCTGCCAAGGAAAAGCACAGATGACTGCTGGTGAGATCCAGAAGAAGAGAGTGCCAGTTTGGAATGAGTTTCCAGAAGTATTTAAGGAGATCTCAGGACTTTCACCTGATAGGGTAATTGAGTTCTCTATTGATACCCTTCCAGGTACAGTTCCGATATCCAAAGCTCCATATAGGATGGCACCCACTGAGTTAGAGATTCTAAAGAAACGGCTGCAAGAATACTTGGATAAGGGATTAATTAGACCAAGTGCTTCACCATGGGGAGCTCCAGTACTCTTGGCAAACAAAAAGGACGGTGGTAAACGGTTATGTATAGACTATAGAGAATTGAACAAAGTTACCATCAAGAATAAGTACCCTTTACCAAGAATTGATGATCTGTTTGATCAGCTTCATGGAGCTCGAGTATTTTCTAAATTGGATTTACAATCAGGCTACCATCAGCTAAAAATAAGGAAAGAAGATATTCCCAAGACAGCATTCAGGACCCGTTATGGCCATTATGAGTTCCTAGTTATGCCCTTCGGAGTCACCAATGCCCCTGCAGTTTTCATGGATTTGATGAACAGAGTGTTCTCATCATATTTGGATCAGTTTGTGGTTGTTTTTATAGATGACATCTTGATCTATTCGAAGACGACAGAGAGCATGCAGACCACTAAGAATAGTGTTACAGACTCTCCAACAGGAACAACTTCATGCTAAGCAAAGCAAATGTGATTTCTGGTTAAATAGTGTGGCCTTCCTTGGACACATAATTTCAGAAGAAGGAATTTCAGTAGACCCTAGTAAAATTCAGGCAGTAAAGGACTGGCCAATTCCAAGGACAGTAACAGAAATTAAGAGTTTTATTGGATTAGCCGGATATTATAGGCGCTTTGTCCAGGATTTTTCTAAGATTGCAGCCCCGTTAACAAAGCTCACCCGGAAAGGAGAAAATATATATGGACCGAGGAATGTGCTGCAGCGTTTGAGCAATTAAAGGAGAGACTCATTACAGCTCCAGTTTTGAAGACTCCTTCAGGAAGAGGAGGGATGGTTATATACAGTGATGCATCCGGGAAAGGCCTAGGGTGTGTATTAATGCAGCATGGTCATGTCATAGCTTATGCATCCAGGCAACTGAAACCACATGAGAGGAATTACCCAACTCATGACTTAGAGCTGGCGGCGGTAATATTCGCATTGAAAATCTGGAGGCATTATCTTCTGGAGATAAGGTGCTAATCTACACTGATCACAAAAGTCTTAAGTATATCTTCACGCAGAAAGAATTGAACATGAGACAGAGACGGTGGCTTGAATTAATAGCAGACTATGATATCGACTTACAGTATCATCCGGCAGAGTCAACACCGTACCAGATGCATTGAGCAGGAAGCCAGAAAATAAGATGCTAGTACGACTTACTCAGCAGGAGGAATTAATTCAGGACTTCATAAAACTGGACTTAATGATAGTACGAGGTCGATAGCACAAGACAATTGATGACCTTTCAGATCCAGTCAACCCTGATGGATGAAATTAAAGAAGCTCAGAAAGAAGACCCCAGATTGCAGAAGTTCAGAGCTCAAATAGAAGCTGGATTGAGAACTGACCTCCGTATTCATTCAGACAACGCATTATATTTTGGTAACAGAATTTGTGTTCCCCAAGGAGAAGTCCGACAGAAAATTTTGGCAGAGGCACATAGTTCAGCCTATTCCATACACCCGGGAGGAAATAAATGTATCAAGACTTGAAACAGAAGTTCTGGTGGAATGCCATGAAAAGGGAGATAGCCCAACATGTGGCCAAGTGCTTAGTTTGCCAGCAGGTAAAGATAGAACACCAGAGAACAGCTGGACTCTTCAGCCCTTGCCAATACCCGAGTGGAAGTGGGAACATATCACCATGGATTTTGTCACAGCACTACCTCGCAGTCCTAAGGGTAATAATGCAGTATGGGTAATCATTGACCGCCTCACAAAAGCAGCTCACTTCCTACCTTTCAGAGTAGGTCAGTCAACAGAAGTTCTTGCAGAAAAATATATAAAAGAAATTGTTCGTCTACATGGAGTTCCAGTTAGTATCGTGTCAGATAGAGACACGAGATTCCGATCACATTTCTGGGAAAGTCTCCAAGAAAATTTAGGAACTCTTCTGAAATTCAGTACTTCATATCACCCCCAGACAGACGGACAATCTGAACGGCCTATCCAGATCCTTGAAGACATGTTACGAGCCTGCATGATAGAATTTAGAGGGTCATGGAAAGACTATCTTCACTTGGTAGAATTCTCTTATAATAACAGCTATCAGGCTAGTCAAAATGGCCCCATTTGAGGCATTGTATGGCAGGAAATGCAGGTCGCCGATATGTTGGGACGAAGTCGGCGAAAGA